>JALIZH010023523.1:0-20166 GCA_030522465.1 Rhipicephalus appendiculatus | reverse complement strand
TGCAACAGAATGAGTGTTCATAGGGTAGTTAGTGCTCTATGAAAAGCTAACAGAAAGAACACGCATCTCCACGAAGTGAATCATGACGAGTGGGCGAGGTTCTAGGTATCGTGTCGGTGAGTAACCGTACGTTACCCAAGTGTTGCCCCATATAATGTAAATTGAGTGACATAAAGTGCATATAGAAATGTATATTTATTTCGTCTTCAAGTCGTCTTAGACAATTCAAGGAGGATTTAGAAAACTGCTGGAGCGGAGAATATGCCTCGAAAGTAAATCCAAGAACCCGCCATTTTACCAGTGGCAAGATACCATTTGAATATGGGAATTTGTTTGCGACATATACTGCTCGACGTGTGCCTTTATGTTTCGGGTTTCCTTGAGAAGCCTCTACATCTGGGTATATTTAAGTAGAGATCAACTCATCAATACTCTTCTAGATAGGTTATTTTCACCGGAAACAGCAATCTCTTACCTAATAATTAGCCTATGTCTACGTTAAAGTCTTTTGTTAAACCTTTTTTTTTTTTGTGGCTCATATTTTTCTACTATAGCAACGGGTCTATACCGTGACCACAACGAAATGCAAAGCCAGGTCCTAAGGAGCTTCGCCCCTAAAAACCGCCCTGACTAAGCACAAGCTTGTGACAGAGCGAGACAAGTTCAGCCGACTGTAGGACAGACTAAAAAAAGAAGATTTTAGGAGCAGCCCCGCACTGAGCCTTTCCGAACAAACGTAAGATCTAGCAACTATGAAGATGTGACTGGCAGAGAAAAGTTCGGTGGCAAATGGGAGTTGTAGTGCTTTGTGAGCTATTTAATGCCAGTCCCTTCAAATCTTTTTGAACACTGCTCTTCAAGTAACCCACCAACCACCTTCTCAATAGTAAATATAAGCAAGGCTTGGAAGAGGAATAAAAAAACTGTTCATGCAGATCGGGATGCAAACAATTAAATTTTGGTATGAGACAGCTGTGGCATGTCTGAAGAAATGCGATGAATATGCTGGGGTGTACTTGAAATCTTAGTGAACTGCGAGAAACAATACACCAACATTATCAAGATAGCTCACTGCGTTGCTGCAAAGAAGGCCTTGTAATATCACTTTAACAACAAGAAGAACGACGACTTTGGGAGTACTAATGACCTCAAGGCATAGGTACGTGTTGCTCTTGATGACAAAGACGGAAGCTTTCTGTATTTCATGAGTTGATACAAGTGAAGCGTAACGAAACATAAGTAACCATTTGTTCAAGTGTACGAAGGTAGCTGAGGAACACCCTACGTCAAGAGCCTCCAGGCAAAAAAAATACAGTCCTTCTTCTGAAGTTCATCACAGCGATCATACAAATAACAAACATCCGTGTAACCATGAATCCAAAAATCACAGGAAAAGCTTATAACGTTGCTAGCCACCCAAAGGAAACATGGCACGCATCGCTCGCATACATAAATTTGGAAAACGGCTGATAAAAGGGTTGTTGCAAACAAGATCTCATGAATATTTACCGTTACAGTGATGCCTTAGGGGAATGGTGGAAAGCGTTGAGCGGTAATGGAGGCGCTATACAAGCTAGAATGTGTTGCCTTCTGACCTGCTGGGTGCGATCAGACGCCCTTTTCAGCACAGACATGCAACACAGAGCAGAAAAATTTTTTAAGCGCAGATATCCGCTGGAAAAATTTCGCGAGAAAATTGATTCGTACGTACTGCTCACGCGAACGTACGACATTGCGACATTGAATAACTGCGTCAAATCATGAACTTTAAAGAAGAATCGACAATGACCTAGCAATAAATGTGGAGAAGGACGAAGCGCAAAGATGCTCGAAAAGCAGGGTAATATGTAGCTCATCAACCCTGCCTTGTGGCGCGAAATGCGCAGGATTTCAAAACAAATCTCCAAATGCGTAAACCAAACATGGAGATTATTGCTGCAACAGCCTGAAGTTCAGGTTGAAAACTAATATATGAAGTTAAAACTCTGGCGATACAGTGGACGTAATAGTGAGGTCTTATCTTTAAGGAAAAGTAGCAGCTTGAATGATGGCTAAAAAAATGTAGCAGCGTCCGAGATGGCTTGAGTTCGAAAAAAAAAACGTAAACTCTCAGGGTCACCACCTGTCGGACGCTCCGTTTAACAGAGAAGATATACATGGGTTGACAGCTTGAAGAAGGAGAGTAGACTGGTGCCTATTGAGAAGTAAAAATACGTTTGCCGATAGGCTGTGGAGGCATCTCAGTGTCCTGGGAGATGCCTCGTTACCAAGAAATGGCAAGCTATAACGACATCAATGTGAGTGGAACCGGATTTGCGAGGGTCCAGAAGAATGTCCCTATAAATCGCTACAAGAATGAGGCCCGTTGATGATTGCACGACTCTTCAGGGAACGAGAGAAAGAAGCTACTGGGGGGGGGGGGGGGGGGTCACACATTGTCCAAGTAATGCATACATCTCGGCCCCGCGATCCTGTGCAGTGGAGAATTCATCATTCACGCGAATCTGTTTGCGGCGTCATAGACAATCCGAAATACGTTACATTAAACTGGTTAAAGAAGCTACAAGAACTATTTTCTATTTGCACATGGTATACACAGCAATACGTCGTTATCCAGACAAATCGCGGAGAAAAACTCACAGGGTCTGAACACATTCGTCTAAGACGACTGGGAGGCGGAAGCCACCTTTTTCTCATTTTTCTTCACAGTCGACGTATTGAATATCCCCTGCCCCCCTTCAGAGATATTACGGCACCTAACGTGGTGTTCATACTACATCAAGTATCAGAGAAACTGCAAGCTTTCTGTACCTCAACTTGCCGCGGGCAGGAACCGAACCTGCGATCTCCGAATAACGCGTCGGTAGAGCATCGGACGCGTTATTGAAAGGTCGCAGGTTTGGTCCCTGCTCGCGGCAAGTTATCATTTCGTCCACCATTCTTTCGTCACGTTTACATTACATTTACTACTAATAAAATCCCCTATGCTTTCCTTGGCATTGTTGTTTGTTCTCATTACGGCAGATTAAGGAGCATCAATTACGAAACAGCGCTGCATCAGTCAAATTGTTCTGACTCGGCTGCATATTTTGCTTCATGATGTTTTAATGTTTGCGCTGATTACTAAGCGAGTGGCACCTTCATTTGCATGGGCCACAGTTTCGGCACTCTGTTGCATCAGGCGTAGCATCCCTCACGACGCAACATCGGCTGATTAAACTGGAGGGAACAGCGGTAGGGGGCCTAGGAAAGCCCACAGGCATAAAACGCGTGTATACAAAATGAGTTTGTATTTTTTTTTCGGTGATGCAACGCCGTTCGCCTGATCCTCGTACACCCATAGCAGCAGCCACTAAGCCTTGTGCACTCATGCTGCCCAGGCGCCTAACGAGCAAAACACTACAACCACGCGGAACAAATAACCCATGAGGGCTCTCATGTAGTCACCGTGTGAAGCGGAAATTAACTTTCGTAACCTACTTTCACTCTCTCGTCGATTGTTTGCGGTGTTCTCTCCCTTGCATTTCCCTATCCTGGAAATAAATCATGGGACCATGCCTCCCGCTCGCGGTCACGCACACATAACCCAGGTCTAGATTGTAAGGTTTTCGCTTTTCTCTTACTGCATTTTTATGTGCAGTCGCTTTGCACAGCAACAATAGAATGCATTAAACTGCGCAGGTTCGACCTGCCCTATATAAACTTACCATATGCATTTATCATTGCATCAGTTAATTCAGTTGTCTGAACGAAGGATACAAGCCGGCTCGCCGTAAAATCAGTGCGCACATAATACGCGAGGTATGGAAGTGGGTGCCGGGAATATGGGCATTTCGATGTTACATTGCAAGTAAACTCAAAGGATACGTCAAACCGCATTTGATTTGACTATATATGACATATTTGAAATGTGTCATCAAGAAAAAAACTAATTTACACCCGCCGATAACATGCTGTTTGAACGTTTACGTCGTGATGAATATTTATGTTGTGTTAATTCTCCTGTTACGCATCTGGTAGTGTTGCTGCCAACACTATCAGAAAACCACCAGCGTGTAAGAAAATATGAGCGGCTGGAGCCGGCCAGCGGCACAATATTCTCCTTTAGTATATTTACTTAAAGCATGTGTACTTCATTTTACCCGCTTTGCGCTAATTTCTAATTCTAATATCGCAAGATCAAGGCAAACGAATTGGCATCCGTTTTCTAAGCGCTACTCTGACCTGACCCTCCTTGACTACCTTACTTTTGCCACAGCGTGCTAGAAACTCCACGGGAAGATTCCAACTACAAAAAAAAAATTTAAAATTAAAGACGCAAAATGCAAAACTTGTTGTTTACGGTGGCTTCCGCACGAATGCCGTGAATCACGCTATGTGCAAACATTCAGAGCGGTTCTGAAAGAAATGGGCAATTTTCTGTTCATTTTACTCGGCTTCGAAAATGAAGTATATCAGTATTTCAACGCAACACGGGATTTAAGGGAGCAGGCGTCTACAGCAGGCGAGGTCGCAATTAAACAAGTCCGCCAAGTATTGCCTTATCATACTAAAGAAACAAATATGTGTTTTATGTTTTACGAAACAACCATTTATATTAATGTTCAAAAAACGTTGTCATTTACAGCTTGAATATTGATACAATATCCGCTATCCTCTTCTACACAACTGCGGTCCTACAAATAATGATAGATGTCTTCTGCTTGCACACTGGAAAAAATTTCCGCATCTAGCACTTCAAACGCTACGAAATTGATATGACACTGAATAGAGTAGCGAATTATTATTAGCTGTGATAAGCTATCGAATGAGTATGTTTGGGGTAGTCAGTCTTAACGCACGCTACATATTAGAGGTGTTACCTCTTGAACTCTCTGCAGAAAGATTTATCGTAAAATTAGTGAGAAGCTACAAGGGTTCATTACGAGCCCCATATTGAAGAATAAGGCATATTTGTGTCTTGTAAAGCTCAGTGCAAACATAAGTGTCAGTGAGCGCCCAAGACTTCTCCGCGTGATTAGTTTATAGCCATCTTGCGAAACCTAAACGGATGCGTAAGTGCTTTATCCTGTGTCTCCGCTTTTACATTATGTATCCGTGAACCATACCAAAAAATAGGGGGGCTTATTATTTGAAGTATCCGCTGTTTTCCCGGTTGTTGACAAAACAACGTAGGAAAATAGTATGTAAAAAGCGAAATTCACAAAAGAAAACGACGCAGAAAACTAGCTATCCTCCCGATAAGAGTGATTTTGGTTTTCCATGGAAGTGCCTACGTGAGACACTGATCTTTTGTGCGCCTATGTGTCTAGGCATCCACCAGCTAACCGTAATAATGTCCTGTCCATAAAAAAGCATTCAATGTCATGGAGGCCTCTGAAAGGCCAGCTTCTCCAGCTCTCTCCTCGTAAAGATGTCTCCCGCCGGCGAGCATAAGGCAACGCTGCAGATGGCCTTGCTAGTTCCGGCTAAATTTAGACGGGGCTCTGCTTCCCCTCCATTTCGCGGCGCCTGCTGCGGCTCCTTTTCGTGGACAAATTACTGCACAGGCCCTTATCACCACGGCCTCATTGTCACGTCAGCGCACACAATGGCGTCTGCGTATTATGCAATCCCCTTCTGCTTTGTTGCCTGGTCGCATTACTTTTACACTGTATCCTTCGCCATGCCTATTTGTCTTGTTTTTTTTTCTCTTTAGTGTCGATGAATGGCAAAAGCTCCCGAAATGTTTGCATGTTTTCATTCCTGGTCATTGCAAATTGCTTGCATTTTACTTTTCCCAGCTCTGTACACGCATAACCCTTTGTTTATGACGGAAGCTCGAAGAAGATATATATTGAAGATGCAGTGGGAAAAGCAGGGAGCGTAAGATAAACATTCTTCCACGAAGCGCTCTTCAGCTGGTTCTCTGCCCCCTTTTTTTGTTCGTTCGAGCCTCATGATGTAACGGTTTTCTTTTAACCACCCTAAGGCGGTTTTTTCCTCCTCTCTTTCTTTCTTTTTCTTTCTTTTATTTTGGTTCAACAGTCTGCAACACATAGGCTGACTATGTCTTCGCTTTCAGGTGTTGTCTTAATAATTCTTTAATCTCATTATGGACCTCGAATCCACGCTATACTGATCTTCGCTAGTTCTGAAAGCGAGTGTCCTTTGCTTCAGCGTATTCGAGACTCAAAACTACCGCATTAATGAAGGCAGCTAACCAAGGTTGCAAAATTTCAGAACTTGAAGAGCATATACAAAAGCAGTACGTGGTTTAAGCACTCGAGTGCCACGCACACTAAGAAAGCATACACTTTGCATTTCAAGGAAGAAGTAAGCCAACTGCTAGGTATTGGGAGAAGCACCGAATAAACGTAAATATCAGATTAGCGGGAATAACAGAAATATGTCTCGAACAGGATAAACAACCATGGAATCTGATTTACCTAAAAGTGTTTATCAGGGGAAGGCGTCTTATAATGTAATCATTGGAAGCATCGCTTCCTTGGTATTCTACCGTTAACCAAAGAGCTATGTTGACATATAAGTAACCTGTGTCACTTATATACGAACATTTTAGCACTTGCGGATTTGCTTGAGTTGGCATAGCGTTAATTTTCTGTACGTTCTCGTGACAAATATTATTTCGGGCTTTTACGTGCTAAAATCAGAATATGACTACAAAAATTGCGTAGTGGCGGGCGCCGAAAATTTCTATTTCAAGGGGTTCTTTAACGTGCACTTAAATCTTCGAACAGGCACTCGGGCATTCTCTCATCTATCGAAAGTGTGACCACGGAGGCAAGTATGAAACTCGTGCTTTATTTGTCATGATAAACGAGAGGCGTTAACTATTAAATACTTTAGGAGTAGCAGTGCTTACTTTTCGCGTTAACCAGCCCTGCGTTTAGCTGTATGCATTGCCCAGAAAGCTGAATTTATGTAAACATCTAAAATACGATCACGTTATTCTGTCATAAATATTACCAACTACCTTTCGGCTTCATGACGCTGTAGGGCATGGGTTCTCAAACTTGCTTCCACGAAACCCAGGGGTTCCGTAAAGGACATTTCAGGATTCCGTGAGTGGGGAGGGAGCAACGGAGAGAGAGAAGGTGTTATGGAGTTGGTAGGAATCGCAAGTGTACGTGTTATCGCGAGTTCGACAGAAATGGCGTTGGCCTTTGCCATTGAAGATAAGTGGCCAATGCGTGCGGGCGGTATAAATTGTGTCACACCGCCTCCGCCACCAGCTTTCTATTGTCTCCGTGCTAAAGGAAACGTGGGATGCTCCGTGGCACTCAGGAAAAGCTGTTCGATCTCCCCAAGGCCAGTAAGTTTGGGAACCCCAGCTATTCAGGCATTCTACGCCAAACATCCCAGCCATTTTGGTGACCATCCGAAATGTATTCGAAACAAATAGTGCTGATTTCTTGCATTGAAAACAGCAAACTGTTAGAATATTTCACAGATAATAATTTTTTGGTTTCGTGGGAGCCATCCGCATTGCGCAGAATGTCGTTTGAGTGACGTTTGTTAAAAAAACCAATTCTGAGAACATTATTTTTCGTTTCAATACCGAATTTGGCTTACATATTAGCAAAAGCGATGGCGTAACGTGTTCGAATCTTGGTAATATTGCTGCATTTTTTACGCCATATACGCCTCCAAAAATTTTGCCAAAACTTTGTATGTTAGCATTTTTCCTCTTTAATTACTCGCTATGAATGAATTTTACAGTAATGAATATTTATTCTACGACAGGTACATTTTGCATTACAATATTTTAAAAGAACTGAATATTCTAAATCTACCCAGAAAAAATAACGAATTAGAGAAAATCTACAGTTTGGGCCCCGTTCAGATGTAATTTGCACCGTGTGGTGATTCAATTAAAAATCAACTTAATGCCTCAATCAAAAGCAAATAAATAGTTCTACTTATATGACATCTTTTATCATTACAATTTTCGTTTCTAGGAAGAAAATAATTTTTGAAGTACCCCATAGAAGGATATCTGCCCATCTGGTCATAGGGCAAGTTCCCCATTGATATTCCCCATGGCCGTCAATGAGGAAATTCAAAAATTATTTTCTTTCTTAAAACAAAAATTGTGCAGACAGAAGTTGCCGTATAAGAAGTACTCTTTATTTGCGTGTTTGATTAAGGTATAAAGTTGATTTTTCATTCGAGCACCACGCGGTGGAATGGCGTCTCAAGTTTCTCAAAATTATTTTTTTTTTCCAATTTTCTTATATTTCCTCGTAAGAATCACAATTTTCAGTGGTCTGAAAATATTTTTAACGAAAACCATACTTTTCGTAGAGTAAGTATTGATTAATGGGAGATTCATACATACCATTTTTCTACAAGCGCAAAATGCATAAAAAGAACATTCTGGTGAAATTTGTGGATGCGTATACGGCGGTAAAAATGAAGCAATATTGCCGAGATTCCAACAAGCTACGCCATTGCTTTCGTTGCATAAGAAAATCAGATTTCGTATTGCATCAAGAAACGATGCTCTCAGAATCAAATTTTTTAACAAACGTCACTCAGACTCCATTCTGCGAAATTCGGAAGGCTCCTACGGGACCAACAAATTTTTATCCGCGAAATGTTTTAACAACTCACTGTTTCCCATCCAAGAAATGAGCAGAATTCTTTCGACCACATTTGAGATGGTCGTTAAAATGGCTGGGCCACATGGCTTGAAATGATCTGATACTAATGGCCGTCTTATGGGAATGTGCTGTAAGCTGGGTACTTTCTGTCCTCGAATACAGCTCCTCAGCTGTTGTATCGACGAATAAAATGAAGCAATTCTGGAGACATGCTAAGCGAAAGTGATGAATCTAGCAGCGGTAAGTTCTAACGACTAGTTGCAACAATACTTTCATTTTTGAGAGATGACGCTTTAATATCGATGGAGGCGTCGGCCTATGTCGACAATAGCGTTTCTGCTAGATGGTCTTAAAGATGGATGCTCTCGGGAATTTCATGGCTCCTACAAGTACCAACGCACTCGATAAAGAGGGATGGCTGTTACCAAAATATGGGGCAGCCAAAGCAGTTCGTACATATTAGAGTCCAGTGGTAACTGCTACAACTTGCGAGGGATTTCAGCCGCGTGATCGTCTGAAATGGTTCGACGTTTCCCACAGCTGCAGAGACGTCTCAGACGTGCCTAACCGGAGAAAGGCGCAGTGGTGCTTCCTTCAATTGCTGTTTAATTATGACACATGTGGTTATATATGCTGTTACTACATCGTTATTATTAGCTTGCAGCTAAACTGAAACAGCTGAGATGATATTTAAGGCACTCTATTGCGGGAGTAGCTTTCTCTTTTGCACTGGCGTTAGACATCAAATAACAAGTACACGCAAGACAGGTGCTCCAATTACACAGCTCTTGTATAGAACAGTAGCTCCGCTTTTCATCATAACAAATCACTCATCATATCGGAAGCGTGCTATAAAAGCGTTTGTTGAATAATAAAAACGTCTCGCCTTTTTTAGCGAATGCGAGCAACCTGTAGATTTTTATGCCTTATAAGCCAACGCAAACAGACGTGCAATGAACTGAGTTTTGTTATCTAATTTCATTTCCTATCATACCAGAGCTTGAATGCGGATGCCAATTGTCTTTAAACTATATGTACACTCAAGTAAGAAATAGAGCCGATGTCGCCAAACCATAGATAGATAAATTTTACAAGAGAAAGGGAGGACCGAAGGTAACCAGTGAGGAGATTGGGGGGTGGGGAAGGGTGGCAGACTTGCACTACATAACAAACGCCAAGCCGCTGCTTACTCGGAAGTGGGCTAATGTGACAAGCTCATAACGGAGCTCGAGTATGTCCTCTTGTACCGCTTCCAAATCAAGATGTAGAAAGATTGCGTTATTCCTTCGATGCGCATATACGGCAGCACATCGTAAAATGAAGTTCTCCAGCTTAACTAGGCATGAAGAGTAGTAAAAGGCAGATATGGATGAGGAAGAGGTGTCAATGCTCCTTTCCCGGTGATAGTCTGCCGTTTATGCATCGAGTGAAGTGTAGTGCCTGTGTTTGCAAGTACGTTGTTCATGAATACTTCGTAGGACAAACCCAAGAAAGCCGTAGACACCAGAGTTGCCTGGACGCCGGATCACATGGGGATCTAGGATGGAGGTAAGGAGGTAGCACAAAGTTTTGCCACACCAATAAACAAGATCAAGGATTATTTCGCATTTAAAGCCCATCATTAGTGCAACCCTGTGGCTAGGGCTTTTTTTTTTTTGTAGGGACGCTACTTGTGCAAAGAACAGAGGGATTACCAAACGGCCTGAGCACATATCTAGTTAGGCAAGATGATCGTATTTCTTGGGCGCGGGGAAGTCCTGCGACTATTCGTGTGTCAAGAGATGTGACGCTCCGGTAACTATACTACCACTTTCTTTAAAGCTCTAAGCAATGTCTTAGATATGTAGCTCGTATAGTACAGAAGTAACAGGAGACACATCGTAAGTGCCTAAGCATCACAATGTAAAACTGTGACTACCTGCTCTTTCCCCAATATTTCTGGACTAAGACTTACTATTAAAGCGCAGCCATGTCAAAAGACAGCTTGATGTCACGGTTGCAGGAAAAACAATGCAGGTTGTACTAGACCAATAAAATTGGCGACACTATTTCTTGACTTATGTGTCTGGTAGGGGCAGTCACATCTCCCTGTTCGTGTGCCCTGGTCAGTTCGTTGGGTTAAATTTATATTTCGTCGTGCTCCCGACACAAATCTCATAGGCCACGTAGAAGGAAGCGCGTGGTTGAGATCTTCTCTACAAGGTGCACCAACGGTCCCAGCTGCTCACAAGAAAACCACCTGCTCTTTCAAGAAACTCATTCAAATATTTTCATTAATTATCATTTACAGTTAATTGGTTTTTATCTTGAGTATATTCACCGTTATTTTCCGATATTATATATATCCAATATATATATTTTTTCCTTAACATGAACCCGAATCATCGATTTCTATTTTGGAAGATTTTTTAATAATATTTTGTTTATGCATTCAGCACTCACACGGGAGCTGCCATTAGCTACAGTTTATTTGCTGACTAATTCAGGACACCGTCAAGGTTGGTGTAAAAACATTAAAGAGAGTCGGCAAAATAGTCAAATGCAAAAATATGCGACACCCGTAAGGCACGACGAGAATACAATATTAACAACGTGAACTAAAACAAAATAGTAAGAAGAAAACAGTATGGATACCAGATAGAGAAGATATGTGAAACTTGAGAGGTTAATTAACGTCGCGTAAAGAATTTTTAATTAGAAGGTGGTGCCGAATAATACGCAATTAAGCAGGTAGTTTATACCAATCGTTATGTGTTCGTGAAATGAATTATTGTGAGCGTGTGACACTTTGACGCACGCTTTGTTATGTTGACATTTTGGTGTATATCACGGCAGGCTGTAAAAGCGTGCCGCAGAAGGAACCTTGGTGAAGAGAAGAGCTACCGATGGTTGTGCATTTTATAAAAACGGATCATGCGTGACTGCCTGGGGAGGACGCAATGCAAAGGCACGGCAAGCATGTATTTCATTGGTGTTATAATAGCCGTACGCGAACTATCAAACGAGTTTATTTGAAGAAGCATAAGTATTCGTGTTTATTTTCAATTAACCTCAGTTGATAGTAAAGCTCGTGTGTTGTAAGTTTTTGCTTATTGTCGTCAGGTTTCTTGTGCAACGTTTTTTTTTTTCATTTTGTATGCTACACCAACTCGCCCCCATCAAGCTCCTTCAACCTAAAACAAAGCAAAAGGGTGTTCCTTCCATTTCGCCGCAATCGAAACCCAGCCGCCGTGGCCAGGAATCAAACCTGCGCCCTCCAGCTTAGTGACACCTTACGTGCTAAGCTGTCACGGCGGGTCCCACAATGCAAATGGATTTTGCATTTCGCAATCAAGACCATTGAAGAGAAAATACGAACGCAATAAATAAGCCAATATAATACAATTGGTTCACGAAAATGATATCATTGCGACGTTCTATTTTTCGAATGTTCGATAGTGGTTTGCACGTCGTCACTTATTGCCGAAAGTTTCTTTAAATGTTTAAACGTTGACTCAGCGGCCAATATTTATATCAGGCCTCCTCTACCGTTACTTCTTCCAATAACCTTTAGACCCCCCTTCGATTCCAACAAAGTGCCTTATTATACTGACCAGAAATATTTAAACGTGTACTGGGCGCTCCTCCTAAAAACAGCTTACCCATTGGCAGGTACTTATGCTTGCCTCCATCCAATCTTTCCTTTTCAGGTTGGAGTAAAGAGAAAACCTATCCTAAGGCAAACACCAGAGAGAAGATAATAAATTATCGCTTGTTGGAGGAAGTGCGTGCCTTTGAAAACAAGAAAAGGGAGATTAGGGCGGCGTGTCTAGACGTGGACAAGATTTGGAGCTATTTCAGTTCTACGCAAAAAACAAGACGAAGGCACCCTAGTACACCGCGAAAAGAGCCGGGGTTGATTAAATAGGTTCGAAGAAAAGTTTTCTTCGTAGGGATTCGTGATTAATGAAACCTCCATGGACGCAAACGATATCCGGCTTGCAGAATTACCTATCTCAGAGTTCTTTTTTTTTATTGGTTTTTTTTTTTTCGGATGGAGTAAAGGGGAATTGTAGAGAACGATGGTGAATTGAAATAGAAGCTTTCTTGCTTCCAGGTACCAACTGCCGATTAAATGAGGAAAAAGGAAACTATCATGAACGCGCTAAGCATTAAGTATTCTTGATTCAACCTCGAATATTTAATCAAATATAGACGCTGACATACTGACGTCATTTGAGCGTCTAGCTTTCGTGCGTTGGCAACGGAATACATTGTTCACGTAAGCAACATTAAGTACGAGACAGGGTCCAATAATTGGGGAATCATGTTGCACTTTTCACACATGACACAAGGAAGGTAAACATTCTAAAAGAAACAGGGTGTGCAAACACCCTGTTTACTGTTGCATGTCGCGATGGCCTTGCCGCTTTCGACATCAACTGTTATGAGCCGTAATATATGCGACGCGCGTGTCTCTTCATTTGTCGCGGTAAGTCAGTTTCATTCGGTGCATTTATGACTTCTCGTCTCCCACATGTTCGTTTCTTCGTTATTTCTTATGTCCAGACATGTGACTGCCGATGAAGACATTGGCAATGAGGATTTGGAGCTCCTTTTGACTCGCTTTTTTTTCAACCAATTGATAAGAAGCTATCCTCCAGTGTCATGCCTCGGTGCGCACACATCGGGGATTATGGAAACGAGGCGCCTGCTGGAAGCGGAGAAGAGGGTAACATCTAGCGACATAAAAAATACAAGAACTGGTCACGTCACTACTCGACCTAACAGCGTCGCTTATATATCTAAAAATGCGAATATCAGGTTAGAAAGACCAAGAGTGACTTGTCTTCCATTAGGCAATGATGGCGACAAGAGACTCAACCACAGTTCCTTCACGCCGGGGTTTTTTTTCTTTGCCATGGCATTTTGCAGACACAGCGCATGTCTCCTTTACAACTGAAGTAAACCGGCGTAAATATTGAACAAGTAACCTGGAAGCCGCTTACTTTAAATGTTTCCTGAGCCGCAATGGCCTTTAACAAAAACACTAGGTTTTCAAGATTTAGGAAAACAACCATCACATGATGTTGTAAAAAAAAAAAATGTTGCAGTGGCTTAGCTCGGCTATGCCAGGATATACCTAGCGTTAGTAAAGGTTCAGCTGATTATTCTTAGCTTTCCTGATTGTCTAGATTGTCTAGGATTAGCTTGATTATCATGCTTACTGCTGCTCCAATGACACACAAACACGGTATACGTATTATGTGGCACATGTATATTTTTGCTCAACGTCAGGTTGCTTCTCTATTGCCACAAAGACGGCTTGGTGATCAGTGAAGTAACACGCTGCCGTCTCTACGGCCTCAACACAGTATTCTGTTCATTCTTCCTACCCTCAGCCGCTAATTGCCAGGTAACTACTTCGGGATCCGATGAGTCACGCTTCTCCGCTCTTCTGCGCCATGGAGCAGCATTTGCGCTCTCCTTCTCCATGGCTATACCACACTGGTAAACGCCAGTCAGAAGCGCATCGGCTCCAGCGCCGTGTCAGACGGCGACTGCACAGCGAAGGTGAATAGCTGCGCGCGCGCGCCGGCGCCAGTGCGTCTACCACGGCTACGACGTCACTCCTCTGGAATGCGCAGACCGGCGGCGGTGAGTTGCGCGCGGCGGCGGCGGAGTGCGCGGGAGATGCCGGCTCCGGTGGGCCAGCTCTGTGACATCACTGATCCTCGCGCATGCGCAGCACGGCTCTTGATGTGCCGCGCGAAACGGGTTTGGCTAGGCCAGTGTAGCTAACGCTACAAAAACCAATATAAATGCTGGCATGAACCGAATCTATAGACAGCAAAATGATGTATTACTAACACTGAATATGGCGATGCCTTTGGGAACTCCCGCGCCGTCGACTTCGAGGCCAGTTTCCACAAGCGGCTTTTTGTGGAGTCGTGGTATATTCAGGCAACACCTGGAAACGTCAACCTGTCTGCTGGTGCGCTCCCGTGTGAGTATCACAACGGATAACTGCACGTCGGTCAAAAACAAGCGTGACCCCCCCGACTTGAGGAGAAGGCTTTAGAAACTCTGTTGCTCGCTCGTGCCCCTGAAGAACGGCCCGAGTTGGACCCGAAACGTCGTGATTTTCCATTTTAAACTAAAAATTAGTTATTACTTTAACTGAACTTGGTTAGTGTCCCCTTTCCAATGTTATTAAGTTTCCTACAAGATGAAATGTCAGTGATGTAGGGACATGTCTTCCTAACTTGCTAACTTGAAGACTCGTTGATGCATATGTACGGCATCCCTGAAATCTTTACGGGTGCATTAGCGTGCAGTGGCGTAGCCAAGGGGGGGGGGGGGGGTTTGGGAAGGTTTTTCAGTTTTGCTTGCGTATATATGCACACACACATACAAACGCACACACGAACATACATAAAGTATGATTGAACCCCCCCCCCCTCCCCCCCCCGAAAAAAATTTCTGGCTACGCTACTGTTAGCGTGGAGTAGCTTACCGATTCTTCGCTCTCCTTCCATGGTGATTGCATCCTGCAGGTTTACATCACCTCCTACTCATTACAAATGATGCCGCTAATGATGTGTAAACGCCTTCTTCGTTCGGGTTTTCAATTCATTGCAACACGCTCATCTTACACAATGCACTGCTTACGTAGTGAAGTTAAGTGCGTAAATAATAAGTGGCTATTGGCCGTTAACCCTTCCCAATGTCTCTTTATTCTTGTTTGTAAGTCAAGTTTGGCTTCTCCATACGCTTTTCTAACGGGGCAATTCGTTTTCCGAGGTGTTCAGGAGGTCATGCGAAATACCAAGTGTGCCGAGCACATCAGCCACACGGTAACGTGGTTCACTGAGCTGAGAAGAATCCAAGACATGATGAGGCTTGAATAATCCCAACCTTTCGAAAATTTTGCCATGTATGCCTATATTTATTCAGTTCCGATGGTTACTGCGGGACAATATTTGCACAACCGCGACATGATGTGAAAAACAAGCCGCACAAACGCACGCCGCGTTGTACGAAGGAAGTCCTATGGAAAAATGCGAATAGAGGTCGATGTCAAATAGTGCATGATTTTTTTTTCTAAGCGTTCGCCGAGTATTAGTTTCATGCAGCATACAGGCTTGCTACCCTGCCTTCGGGTAGTGGTAAGCGGACAGAAAAATAACGAAGATAAAAATTACACCATCTCCCGCTAAAGGGAACCATGTGTAGATGCGAAGCAGCGGGCGCTAACGCTTACACTGGCGTTGACGCTGGCGCTCATCGCGGCGTTGCTCAGGAGAGAAATCTGGGGAGGCGCAATCACGCAGTGATGGACCGGTGTTTCCTACTGGAACATGCCAATCGCTGATAATGGGCAATGAGAGACAGAAGACTCCGATTGGACACAGGGACCCGCAGTCCGCTTTAGTTAACGCGCACGCTGCGAATTTTTATCGTTTGACAACGCACAGGAGAAATCTCCCACCGGCACAACCTTGCAGGTCAAGATCCAGTGCCTATATATACGGGGTGTCCAGTGAACGGTTGGGCAGCGCGAGCAGTCGGTTTTTTAGGAGCGAAGCTCCTTAGGCCGGTACCCCGCCGTCGCCGTTGAAGCTCCCTGGCACGGTGCCAGCTGTGGCGTCTTCTACTTACGCGGGAGGATAAATGAGCTTTATGAGCACAGGAACGCGGATGGCGTCTGCACGACGTACAAAGCGCGAGAATACGAACCCATGTGAAACGGAGGCAGATTCGTCCCCCCTCTACCTCTTCCTTACACTCTGCCCTCTTCCCTCAAACCGGCGAACGCGCCAAACAATCGCTTCACCCTGTCGTCCGCCCAGCGGTTTGTGCGTTCCCTAGACAATTAAACGTCGCGCATGCCGAACGCCACGTGCGTCCCATTTCTAAGGAGCTTCGCTCATCGGTTGTACTCGTACACGGAACTGCTAGTTTTAAATGCGAAGCATTTCTTAGTGAACTTCAGGGACTTCGAGCGTATCTATCTATCTACCTAGCCGCCTACGACTTTGTGCTCTCCTGGCCATATCGTTAATGGTAGTTATACCAAAATTGCTTCGGCATAACATGACTGTAAGACAAATATGAATGACTGGTCATATCATCAAAGCCATGCCTAACTTTTCAATCAAGAAACTCGCTAGCAGACGCTGCCTGAGTCGGCGTTGCGAGGCGAGAGGCACTTACACCCCCCATTGCGCATGCGCGTCCCCTCCCCCTCTCTCCTCTCCTACGCACAAAGGGCGTAGGAGAGGAGAGAGGGGGAGGGGACGCGCACGCGCAATGGGGGGTGAAACCGCCGTGGGAGGGATGCCTAGAGGAGAGAGGGGGGGGAGTTTAGGAGAGGAATGAGAGGGGGGAGAGGACGCGAATGCGCAGTGGGGGGTGTGGTCGCCGCGGGCAGGGATGCCTAGAGGAGAGAGAGAGGGGGGAGGGGACGTGCATGCGCAGTGGGGGGTGTGGACGGCGCGGGCAGGTATGCCTAGAGGAGAGAGAGGGGGGAAGCGTAGGAGGGGAGAGAAAGGGGGGAGGGGACGCGCATGCGCAATGGGTCTGTAAACGCCGCGGGAGGGATGCCTAGATGAGAGAGAGAGGGGGGAGCGTAGGAGAGGTGCGTGGAGAGGGTTTGCGCATGCGCAGTAAAGGTGATGACGCCGCACACCACCACCGGATTGAACTTCGCCATAAGATGCTTCACATCTAATAATCGGAGAGACAGGTAAGTGGAAACACACACACACAACAGCATCGCAATTGTTCAACGAGGCGGTTTACTCGCAGAAACTTCACCAGCGCCTTCTCCGACCCGGGCAATCGACGCAAGCGGCGCTGTGAGCCCTCCTTCGAATAAAAAGAACCAATTCAAATATTTAATGGCCACGATACCAATCCTACAACGGAAAGCTTGTTTGTGAAGTTTAGCGAGGCTGTCAGGTATGTTGCGGCTATTATTTCAGTTCACCTTAAGTGGCGCAAAATATAAAGGTGGCAGAGATGTGTTCTACTCTTCATGTGGTTTCTTCACCAGGAGTGAACGACCATGACTACAAAAGCTACTTATTAAAATGTTCGTAATACTTCACGACTTATTCAGTTTAGTATATTTATTGTATTTTTTTGTTTCTATTTCATCTCAGCGTTTTATGCCATACGAAAAATGCGGTTCGTCGCATAAAACACCAAAAGTGTGCTGAGTAAACAATTTAGCCGGGAAAGCATTGGGATCGTTAATGCACAGACACTCGCGCTGTCTCCAAACATGCTCCTAGTTTGCAAATGAGGGGTAGTTCAACAGCTTTACTAACCTAACAATATTGCATGAATGCATCGATTCCAATATAAAGGCCAAACATTTATATGTCCTTGAAAACTACTATATACGATCGACGACTCTCTTAAACAACGGTGCCAAAAATTCCAGCATGAAAAGCAAATCGAAATTAGAGAAGGTTGATTGTAATTTACCTACTTTCCTTTTTAAAGGGCATTCGAGCGAAGACAAAGAGAAGATAAAAGCATACTTGTACAAACACAAGGGGCATGGAAAGTTTTGAAAAGAAGCCAGTGTTATTAAAACGTCACCTTCGGAGTTTTCATCAGATGGATTATCTGAGAGTAGACTGGCTACAGAAAAGCCAGAAATAAAAGAGATGACTGCGTTTGGCGCTCAAAGCTAAAAAAATACGTAACAGGAAATGGTTAACTTCCTTTAAACATTGGACCTTGGAGTTGTAGTCCATTTTGAACACGCTTCTCCGACTACTTCCCCACAGGCTTCCGTATAAGTTGGTGTGTGGGTCCCTCGAGCTTATTCGGCGTGAATGGCGAGAGAGAGCAAGTTGCAGTACCGCGTCGAATTTCGGCCGCAAATGGCTGTCCCGCTAACGAGCTTAAGTCACGTAGTGGGGCCGCGCCTCGCCGACCGCGCACAGATGTTACTGTTGTTCGTGAATCGCGCGCATAAGCGACGCGATTCAATGCTTTCCCTGCACGCTTTCTCGATGAGTGCAATTTTCTGCAGCAGCCATAAAAGGCGGGAAAGTGCGAGCTTTTTCAGAGCGGCGTTCTTTCAGCGCTATCGCACAGAAACGTTTTTCTCGAGGAAATATTGAGAGGAAACCGAATTCGAACCACCGCGACCATTGAATATAACTTCTGAATTGTTTCTTTTTTTCTTTTTGAGGGGCACTGTACCCTCTTTCAGTTTGTTTCTTTGCGCATGAGTAGTCATCTGCTTTTTTTTTTCTTCTAAGAATCGCTTAAACAGCACTGTTTACGCGCGGAAACTCGTTTCAGAAGACAGAAATGTATCTGAGCCACTTTGACGCCATTGCGTTGGGAACAGCTGTAAATAAGTAATAAACATTAATATTTAGGTGCAGTTTCTATATGAGTGGTCTTGTGTATAAATTTTGGTGGAAACAATATTTAAAAAAAATGAAGTTTGCAGAGCCACTCAAAGTTAAAGTAACAGCGAATTTGGTCGATCCGAGGGCCGTAAAAAAGCAGCGAAGTAGCCATGTTCGGGCCTAGGAAAACCTAGAAAAACCTAGCAGCAGCCTATTTTATATCTAGCAAAGCCAGCAAGACCAAAAATATTCTCCTTGACGATGATGGAACGGTGGCAGGAAGCATGTCTTTTTTCTTAGTCGTCCATGCTTATTAAAGCTGTTTCCTTCGATAGATGTATGCCAACAAGCTCGTCTTCGAACCCTCGTAATTTACGTGAGACAGGTTTTCGTCATTCATAAGCGTCACATATTTGTCGCTCCATTTAACACAGAACTTATGCTACACAAAGGATTTTGATACGCGCTGCGGATAATTTGTAACGAGAGAATGACGACCAAGCGGGGGGGCCTTCATCGCAAAAAAAAAAAAAAAAACAAGAAAACATTCCAATGCGCGCCAAAGTGAGTGCTTGTAACTAATATTTTTACTCCTACACTTCCACAAGAAATTCAGCAACACATTGTTGATATTCAGATGTAGTGAGAACGAACAGAACAGCTCGACAGGTTTTGGGTTTCCTTTGTCCTGAAGGTAGGCGGTATTACCAGTTCTTACAGAACTATTGTAGCCTCGTTTTTTCTCTACTGCCTTTCATTTCTTCGCTTTTGCTGTGTACTGTAACAAAATACGATCATCTTAGAAGAAGAAAGCCAAAACAAATGTGAACTGGAAGCTGAAAGCTGAGAAGGTCATTGCTACCTTTCCAGTCAAGTCTGTAAACTATTCCTGAAAACTCGTGGTGGCCACTGTTGTCGCCCCGTCAGGAGCATCGCTGCAGTGTTCCCTGCCGTGCATAAGTAAGCCATTTGTTTCTCCATAAATTGTTGCCTTGCTTCTCGAGATCCTATTTTCGCATTCCAGGATGATCTTCAGACGTCAAGAAGCTCGCCACTGTTTTCAAAATGTAGTGTACATGTCTCCTGCTGCATTAGTGTACTTATTTAATCTTGATGTTGCTACCAGCTGTATTGTGAGCTGCTTTAGTTGCTGACATGCGCAGCCACCATAATATTCGCACTCACTGATGGATGCCGACTTT
>JALIZH010023522.1:0-10642 GCA_030522465.1 Rhipicephalus appendiculatus | reverse complement strand
GCGGAAACCCACAAAACACGAGGCATACAATGCACCTTTCTGTTTAGCTGAGCTGCAGGTGTCACTTAACTGCTGCAATAAATCTGCCCCAGGCTCTGACCGGGTCGTATATGAAATGCTAAAACACCTGCCTTCTGAAACTCAAAAAGCCCTCCTTTCCCTGTATAATGCTGTTTGGTTTTCCGGCGAGATCCCTTCTGCCTGGAAGGAAGCCATTATTATTCCGATTCTAAAGCAAGGCAAGGATCCATCTTCTGTTACCAGTTACAGGCCGATCGCACTAACAAGTTGCCTGTGTAAGCTCTTCGAAAAGATGATTAACCGCCGACTTCTACATTTCCTGGAAACAAACAATCTGCTGGATCCATACCAGTGCGGATTTCGCGAGGGTAGATCGACCACTGACCATCTTTTGCGTATCGAGGCACAAATCCGTGACGCTTTCGTCCATAATCAGTTTTTTCTTTCGGTGTTCCTGGATATGGAAAAGGCTTACGACACCACATGGCGCCTCGGCATACTGCGAGACCTCTCACACTTGGGTGTCCGAGGTAATATGCTGACCATAATCGAAAGTTATTTGTCCGAACGCACGTTCCGTGTCCGAGTGGGTAATGTTTTATCTCACACATTTGTCCAGGAAACTGGAGTGCCTCAGGGTGGTGTCCTGAGTTGCACACTTTTTATCATCAAAGTGAATTCCCTGCGACTGTGCATTCCATGCAGCATGTTTTACTGCACATATGTCGACGACGTGCAGATCGGTTTTAAATCATGCAATCTCGCAATGTGCGAGCGGCAGATTCAACTTGGCTTAACAAGGTTTGCAAATGGGCTGAGGAAAACGGGTTCCAACTAAATCCGCAAAAAAGCACGTGCGTCCTGTTTTCCAGGAAGAGGCATTCACTCCGACCCTAACATATACCTACATGGTCAACGTCTGTCTGTGAAGACCGAGCATAAGTTCCTGGGCCTAATATTAGATACCAAACTAACATTCATGCCACACATCAACTACATAAAAAACAAGTGCTTGAAAACCATGAATATCCTGAAAGTGTTGTCACGCACTGCATGGGGTAGTGACAAGAAATGCCTCATGAATTTGTATCGAAGCCTCATACGCACGCGCCTGGATTACGGGGCGATAATTTATCAGTCTGCGACACCAACAGCCTTGAAAACGCTCGACCCTGTCCACCACCTAGGCATTCGTCTTTCCACGGGAGCTTTTCGCACTAGCCCCGTGGAAAGCCTGTACGTTGACTCGAACGAGTGGTCGCTGCATCTCCAGAGATCGTTCCTATCTTTTGCATACTTCCTCAAGGTGAACGCGAACAACGAACACCCCGTACACTCCACTATCAATGCCTTGTCCAGTTCTGTCCTGTTTGACAACCGTCCTGCCATGAGACAGCCTTATGCAATTCGTGTGAGAGGTCTAGCTGAAGAAATGGGCGTGCCACTTCTTGACCACCGTTTAGCTCCTCCCGCTGCATATGTCCCGCCATGGCAGTGGAAGCTCATAGATTGCGACATATCATTTGTAGAAGTTACTAAACGTGCACCCATTGCACACATTCGAACACACTTCCTCGAACTTCAGCATAAATACTCATGTGCAGAATTCTTTACTGATGCCTCAAAGACTCACAATTCTGTCTCCTACGCAGCGGTCGGCCCATCTTTTTCAGATGCCGGTACTCTACATCCTAACACCAGCATCTTCACAGCAGAAGCTTATGCTATACTTGCGGCCGTTAAACACATTCAACAACAAAAATTACAAGGATCAGTAATATACACAGATTCCCTGAGCGTGGTCATAGCCCTCAAAACTCTGAAAAGACACAAAAACCCTATCCTCGTCTCGGTCTACTCACTCCTGTGCACGGTCTACACTCTAAAACAGCATGTCGTAATCTGCTGAGTGCCAGGGCACCGTGAGATACAGGGAAACGTGTTGGCGGACCAGCTAGCTGCGTCCGCCCACGAAAGCACTGCCAATACATCCATTTCATTTGGTCATTTGGCAGCAGCGGCAGCGCGCGACGGACATAGCAACTGAGCTTTGCTCTAAACTTTTTCAGCCAAACCGCGACGCTACAAGGGACCACTTCCTTGGTACCTGCCGGACTGACGCCTTCCTGCCAGCGCAAGTGAAAGCCAAGCACGAAAACTCCAGTACCGACGATCCCTAGACGCAGAGCCGGAACCACATCGCCAACTGCATCAACAGGCAGACAGCAGCGTCGGCTACGGTGTATCGGCGAGGGGCGTAGCCGTCATTTAGCAGCAGCGGCAGCGCGCGACGGACATAGCAACTGAGCTTTGCTCTAAACTTTTTCAGGTTGGTGTACATTTTTTTTGCACCTTACGATACGCCACTCCCTGCCGCTGCTGCCATCGGCTTTGTTTGTTGAAGTGTGCGCTATCTTGGTCATGTCTCTCCCGCGATGTTGCGCATGCCGACAAGAACTGGGGGAGGGTGAAGAACGCGTGGGTTGCAATGATTGCAAATTTCTGTTTCATTTGAATGAATGCTCTGGTGTTTCAACAGAAATGTTCACCGCAAAGTCTAAGTCAAAAAAGGCATGGAAATGGCAGTGTAGTACGTGCAAGGGCGGTAACCAAAAAAGTCTAGCCGACTCAGACGGACTAAGGGCGGACAAAACAGTAGCAGAGCACTTAGTCTCATTAAATCAGAAGATAGAGGTACTTCTTAGTCTACCTGATAAACTGGGAGCGCTGGAAACTTCTGTGCAAGTGCTCTCAGATAAGTTTGATGAATTCAACACGCTTGCGTGTCCAAGAAAAACTAGCTAAAGACCTGACGAAAAGGGTTGACAGTCTCGAAAAAGAGAGAATTGGTGAAGCCTTGACAGGGATTAGACGAGACATAGACGATCTCGAATTTCGAAGTCGCCGATTAAACCTGGAAATACATGGTATCGCGGAAAGCGATAACGAGAATCTCTTGACTAAGATAAACGACATAGCCAAGAAACTGAAGGTGCCGCCTGTGACTCATAATGATGTCATGAGTCTACATAGGCTACATGCGAAACCAGGAAAGACGCCCGGTGTTATCGCGCGGTTCGTAAGTCAGGAAGTCCGAGACAAATGGCTCTCTAACAGGCGAGTGTTGAAAGATGAAAGTGACGGCATGTTCATTTGTGAGGACCTTACACGGCTATCCCGCAGTCTCCTAAAAACAGCAAAGGAATGGGCAGCAGAATCTGGCTACGCGTTCGTCTGGCACTCAAACGGGAAAATGCTGGTAAGACGCGCAGCTGGAGCGAAAGCGGTTATTGTACGAAGTAAGGAGGATATAGACCGCTTACAGTGATCCTGCCAAATAACTTTAAGACTTCAACTCTGTTTCAATAGCACGAAATGCTCCTCTCAACCAATGATTTTTGTCGCGCTTCTCCGCAGTTTAGTGCAAATGGTTGCCTTTCACTGTTTCATCTTAATGCAAGAAGTCTCTGTAATAAATTTGATGAAGTGAAGCAACTGCTAGCTGACATTGAACACCCTTTCGACTTGATATGTTTTACGGAGACATGGTTCTCCTCAGATGAATGTGTTCCACTTGATGGGTATGATTGCGTCTCCGCATTTCGACCAGAAAAACGGGGTGGTGGTGTTTGTATATATGTACGGTCAGACAAACCATATCGACTATTTTCAGAATTTAAAATAATAGACGACAATTATGAATGTATATCGATAGAGCTCTTAAATACCTTGATTTCCGTTATCTATAGGCCGCCATCAGCCTCCTTGAAACACTTCCTGATGTTTATTGAAAAATTGTTTGAAACATCTCTGGAGTTCAAATTAGAAACTGTTATGATGGGAGATTTTAACATTGATGTAAGCACAGATAGCCCAATGCATAGGTCGGCAAAATAAATGGAGCTCACTCAGACTCACTCCATAAATATATTTTTCGCTTAGGACTCCTCGGACTCAGACTCACCAAAATTTTGCTGAAGCAGACTCACTCGGACTCAGACTCACGAAATTTCTCTTCAACCAAACTCACTCGGACTCAGACTCACCGGTGTTTTCGTCATCCAGACTCACTCGTACTCAGACTCACTAAACTTTTCATCAAACGGACTCACTCGGACTCAGGCTCATGAATATTTTCGTCAACCTGACTCACTCGAACTCAGCCTCACCAAAATTTTCCTCAAGAGGACTCACTCGGACTCAGACTCACCAAAATATAACTCAGCCGGACTCACTCGGACTCAGACTCACCAAAATATAACTCAGCCGGACTCACTCGGACTCAGACTCACGAAAATATTACTCAGCCCGACTCACTCAGACTCAGACACACGAAAATATAACGAAAATATAACTCAGCCGGACTCACTCACCAAAATATTTGTCGGCCGGACTCACTCGGACTCAGACTCACCAAAATTTTCCTGAAGCGGACTCACTCGCGGACTCACAGACTCGCCTAACTTTTCTCAACCAGACGTACTCGGACTAAAAATTAGCAATATTAGATTTGGCCCGGCTCATCCAATAAATGTCGAAGGAGCGCCATAAAATTGCTTATGTAGAATAACACATGTAAAGGGTTCACAAGTGCCAGGAAACCTTCAAAATATATGTATGATAGCTTTCAACATATAAAAAGAAGTTATTTCCCGTGCATCGCAATGTCTATGGTAAAGAGAAATTCAACATTACGCGCGATTTTTGCAATATTGAGAATGTTTTCTTTAAATATAAGAATGGGTATACCGACCTTCGAGGAACATTAGGTTTTCATTCCTGTTACCTTTGAAATGCGCTATGCGCACTAGCCGTTTGTTTTCAATGGGCGAGCGCGTACGTGCATTTTTGGCAGACCCAATTATAAATGAAGTCCTTTCTTACGCTTTGCCGTTCGAAGGCCTAATCACGCCACTTGGGAACGAAGAAAGCTTGACATTACGTTAGGCGCTTTTCTAAACACGTTCATGAAACTGCCAATGGTCTTGCAGTCGATTTACCGCTCATTGACAACGCGAAAAAGGAAATAATATGAGGCGGCCATCTTTTGCAGAATCGAGCTCACCACCCTTGAAAAATTTTGGAAACATGGCTTTATAGGGTGCATGGTTCTGCCTCTCTAAAGTTTCGAAAACACCTGCCACGATAGTCTAGTGGTTGTGGTGCTCGACTGCTCACCCGAAGATCACGGCATCGAATCCCGGCCGCATTTTCGATGGATGCCGAAACACTTGAGCCATGTGTACTTATATTTTGGCGTACGTAATGAACCCCAGGTAGCCAATATTTCCGTAGCCGTCGACTACGGCGCCCCCTCATAATCACATCATCGCTCTCGGACGTTAAACGCCAATAATTCTACTAGTGTTTCGAATTATAGAAATGGTAAGTTCGGTTTTAGTCGATGTCACGCTTTCGCAAAGTGATTGCGGATAATATAGGTTCGTATTTTACGTCGCAAAGCCAAGATGTGGTTGTCAGAGACGCCGTAGTGGAGGGCTCCAGATATTTCGACCACCCAGGGTTCTTCAACGTGCATCTTAATCTAAGTACACGGGTTGTGACTGCGTTTGTTTCTAGCAAGATATTTTTCGGAGCCAGCTAAGAACCAGTTGTAACTGTTAGTGACTACTCTATCTCGTGGATAATGGTAAAGAGTCGTATCAGTACCACGCTGGATACGGACACAAGGCAAAAAAGAACGTGCATAGGCGCGCCGATGAGAGCCGGCCAGTGTCTTCAAAGGCATGATCGAAGCTTTTTGCATGGTCTGGTACAGACCATGCAAAACGAGGTGGCAATTTTCTGCTTTCCAAAAACCCCAATTGCTGACAGCCAAGCCGATTGCAAGAATGCCGTATTGAAAGGTGGGGACGCGGGCGCCGCTTCACAGTGATCCTACTAGTCCCCAGAAAGGACAGGAATATTCATTTTTAAGAAAAAAAGTCACTGGACAAGGCCCTGAACTGACAACTAGAGGGTTTACTACAACAAGGAAATATATCCAGCCAAAAAAATGAACGTACACAGGAAACGGAGAAGAAGACAGGAAAGCGGCTAGACTACCGCTTTCCTGTCTTCTTCTCCGTTTCCTGTGTACGTTCATTTTTTGGCTGGATATATTTCCTTGATGCAATGCACCAACTAGCCCAACAACGAGTGTTATTAGGTTTACTACAAACCAGACGCAATGAATTCACATACCTAACCCTGCGCTATTAGCAATTTTATTTCTTTTTTATTCTCACTGCGTCGCTATTATATATCTATCCTTAATAACTTATTATTTGTATTGTTTTTACTTCTGATGTAACTGCTACTCTCTTACGCATTCTCAAATGCACAGCTCCCCTCTGTAATTCCTTCGGGCCTTCAGGGTACTATTAAATAAATAAATAATTGAGGAACCTATTTTCGGCGGGTACATGGGGCAGCGGAGGTTGCCATAACGTACTGTTTTTCTTTGCAGAATGACAGACTGATGGGCAATTGGTGTGGGTTCATAATGACATCTAGTGATTCATGAAACACATAAGAAATGCGCTAATTTGTCTCCCGTGAGGGGACACTGCTCAGCGACTTATGATCGAAAGCCAGTGCTACAACGAATACAAAAGAGTGACATGAAGGCAGGACATGCTTTTTTTTCTTTCCTGCTTCAAAGACTACATTCTCGAAAGATGCAGGGAGGGGGGGTAAGGGATGGAGAGCAGTGCTCGAGTCTCGTATATTTATGAGACCGCTCCTTATCTTCATACCAGCGCATACTCCCCCCCCCCCCCCCCCCCCCCCACTATCTTTCCCATTGAAGTCCTGAAACAAAATTTTGAAGGCTAGATAACATGTGGGATAGATTTGTGTACACACACGCGCATCATCTACGAAATATCAACAGATAATATAGCCTAGGACGTATTTAAAATCGATTTTAAAGTTCCTATCGCCCTACTGCAGCTAAACGTGCCTTCGTTTATTGTGTAACCAACCAACCACCCACTGCGTCACGAGTTTAAATATAAAACTCCAACCAAAATCACCAATCGTCGCCACAGCAGCGGATAGAAGAACGGAAGACAATAATTCGTGACCTCTACACCAGCGGCTACACAAAGGCGTTTATTCGCAGAGCCCTCCGTAAGAGAAAAGACGGGGGGAAACGTGACACCAACGGCGCCGCAACGACGCCGTGTGTCGATCCCCTACATTGCGGGCGCCAGCGAAGCTATAGCCCGTATACTAAGAAAGGCAGGGGTCGACGTTTCCCACAAGCCATCCACCACCATCGGCAGTTTCATCCCTCGGCCCAAAGACAGCGTATCTGTGGAAAAAGCGCAGGGCGTCGTGTACCGGATCACGTGCGCCGACTGCCGCGCTTCCTACATTGAGGAAACCAAGAACTTCCATGAAAGAATGCGGCAGCACAAGAATGACCTCCGTCACTTCAACAGCGGACGGACCGAAGTGACACAGCACTGCCAGCGGTTTGACCACCATACCAGTCCCGACGGCGCTGTGATTTTGGAAAACGAAAGGAACCTTCGCCGGCGGCCCCTCCTCGAATCCTGCTACATTGAGCAGACAGCGGGAAACATCAACCACACCACGGGGGCACTGCCCTCTCTACTGCCATGGCTGGCGACGACTCACGGCAAACCAACACGCCTGGCAAGAAGGCGTTGCACATCTCGGGCCTTCTCACCCCTGAACAAGAAGCCGATCATGCTTCGAAACGTCGCGGTTTCTTAAAATAAATTTTGGCTGGAGTTTTCTCTTTTCTCCAGTTTTATGTTATCCCAACCAGGAAGACCTCTGCCTAATATTCACCTTTGAAAAAATAGAGATATTTGTGTTGCAGGCCCCAAGCCTAGAGTTTCGAGCTCGTTGCTTCGTTTTGTACTCTCCTTGCATTCCTTGGGGGGTATTAGGAGCTCGAAAGCAAGATACGAGAAACGAGCCGGGAAAAGCCTGTGACTTGAAGCTTTTTGCCGTGTGGCTTGGACGAGCACAATGACGGCTGAGGGACCACCGAAAGTGCTTCAGCGCGTCAACGCTGACTATGAATGGAAAGGTGTTTGAATAGGAAAGAAAAGAAAAAAATGCGAAAAAAACGGGTTTTGCTTGAGTCGGGAAGGACTGAACTGCAGGCGTGTTGGGAAAATATGGCAGCAATATCTTCCAAAGAGAGTCTAGAATTCGAAGAGGTCATTAAAGTTTAAAAGCTCCTTGAATTGCCGAGAGGTAACAGAATTGTTTGACCACATTACAGCCCGAGGAAATTTGTTTTTGCAAGTGATGAAGCGTCGCGCATGGCATGAATGGTGCGTCTCTACCCCCTTCCTCCTTGAAATCCGGTCGCTACAACTTTCGAGGTACCACGGGGGGCAAGCTTTATCTAGCCACTTTAAATAACGAAGCCGCTGTTCAATTGGTAGCGAATGACATGACGAAAGTCGATGGTCTGTGTCGTCGCTGCATTTTTAACAAAGTTTGAAATTCGGCGATATGGTGCATAGCTACTGGGAAATTTTTTGAGCGCGGTACAATGCATTCACAAGGCATTCAAAAGCGCCCGTCCTGTCTCTCTCGTACTTGTGAATATCTTGTTTGGCGCTCGAAAATTTCCCCAATTGCCACATTTATTCATGAAAAAAACCGAAGCGACATCTAAAGAGACAAGCGGTTCATTGCAACAGAGAGCGAAGGGGCGCTCGATGCTCGCGAATCGTGCTGCTTTGTGGTATTTGAATCCACATGGATGATGAAGCTCGAACATTGCACTCATTCTCCGTTGATTAGGTACATAATTGTAGATCACTCAATGTGGATCATGATGTCGCTTAATAAAAGTGCCTGGAGTTGTACATGCGTCAGAACATGCTGCACAGCCCACTTACATGCCCTCGTATATGAGGGCATGGACAGCTTGATAATTTGAAAAATAATTTCTAGGGCTTTACAAGACGGTACGTCTATACGATTACAAGGCACGCCATAAAAGGAGGCTATAAATATTTGTAACCATAGGTCGGCAAAATAAATGGAGCCCACGCAGACTCACTCAATAAACGTTTTTCGCTTAGCACTCACTAGGACCGAGACTAACCAAAATTTTGCTGAAGCGAACTCACTCGGACTCAGACTCATTAATATTTTCTTCAACCGGACTCACTCGGACTCAAGACTCACCAAAATTTGCTGAAGCAGACTCACTCGGACTCAGACTCACGAAATTTCTCTCCAACCAAACTCACTCGGACTCAGACTCACCGGTGTTTTCGTCATCCAGACTCACTCGGACTCAGACTCACTAGACTTTTCCTCAAGCGGACTCACTAGGACTCAGACTCACCAAAATATAACTCAGCCGGACTCACGCGGACTCAGACTCACCTAATTATAATTCAGCCGGACTCACTCCAGACTCAGACTCACGCCTCAATCTGAGTCTGAGTGAGTCTGAGTGAGTCGACTCATGAGTGAGTTTGCCGACCTATGGCCCAATGTGCAAATCTTTTAAAGAGATATTAGAAACCTATAAGTGGTCGAATGTAATCAATGTCCCAACACGAGTAACTTCGACTACTGACGCGACACTTGACCTTTGTATAACCAGTCTTGAATGTAGTGACGTTAAAGCGGGTGCTTTAACGTGTGACATAAGTGACCATTTCCCAATATATTGCTTTTTACCTAGAAAACGAGTAGATAAGGCAAGCGAACACCTTTCGGTAAGGAAATACTCCCAACGTAGCGTGGAGAAGTTTGTTGAGTTGGTCTCTGGTTTAAATTGGAACACAGTGCTTGAAGCCAATGATGCTGATGTCTCTTACAACTTATTTTTATCTTGTTTTATGTCAATATATAACCAATGCTTTCCACCCGGTCCTCAAAGAAAACACAGAAAGGTTCGAAAACCTTGGATTACAGTGGAACTGTATGAAAGGATCAAATTTCGTGACAGGCTATTTCAGGCGTTCTTAAAAACACGAGATGAAAATGATCTTTGCGGATATAAAAAAGACTCGGAATAAATTGGATAAAGACATAAAGCGGGCGAAGACGGAGTATTACATAAATAGATTTCTTAGTGCTTCCGATAACTCCAGAGTAATATGGGAAACATTCAGGGAGATAATAAATCGAAGTCCAAGAGATAGCAAGGTCCACTTCCAGAAACCAAAGGCATCCGAGAGGGATATTGCAGATTTGTTTAATAAACATTTTCTTTCAGTTGGTGCCTCTACAAAAGACTCTTCTCACTTTCCCTGTGAAAGTTATATTGCTAGAAACTCCTTCCCAGCAATGTTCCTTCTCCAACAGACCATGATGAGGTACAAAATATTATAATGTCCCTAAAAGATAACTGCGCCTGCGGACCAGATGAAATCAAAGCTAAACCGCTAAAAGCTGTGAGTTGTATAGTTTCGGTTCCACTGGCACACATATGTAACACGATGATGTCGACTGGTAAATTTCCAAGCAAGATGAAAGAAGCCAGAGTCACCGCCATTCATAAAGGAGGGTCATTTGACGATTTGAACAATTATAGGCCTATCTCTATACTTTCTATATTCTCAAAAATAGCGGAGCATATTATCAATAAAAGAATAACGGGGTTTTT
>JALIZH010023521.1:0-55973 GCA_030522465.1 Rhipicephalus appendiculatus | reverse complement strand
TCTTTCTCCCTCAAGTATGACGTCACTGCAGAAGCACCCTCACCTTTTTCAGTAGAGGTAAGCTCTCTTGTTCTTTTATTCTTTTTTTATTCTTGCTACATTTTTCACTTGTACAGATTCGGTGCGATGCCATATAGGACTTCGAACATATCCCAAGACATAACAGACTCTTAAAGGCCCCCTGCAACACTTTTCCAAGTAACCATGGAATGGATTCACTAAAGGAGCTTATTGCCTCTCGAATTCATCGCCGCAAAAATTTTTAGAATCCGTCGAGTACGAGCGGAGTTACAAAGATTTGTCGCACGCGGCAATTGCATTCTCTCTTCTCTCGTCCCGTCGAAAGCTCTGGAAGCTAAGCAGGGAGGGATGGCACGGGGAAAGAAAATACGTCACGCGCGCCTCGTGACCTTGAGAACTTTTTTTTTCTTCGAATACGCGACTTTTCAGTGCGATCGCGCTCGCACACATGGACAAGTCGCGGCCTCCCGCTGCGCCCCCGGTAACGACCGAGCGCGTCATGCTCAAATCAGCCAATGGCTGATATAATGGTTGTGACGAGTGATTTTTGAGCTTGTAGCGTCATTTGTCGAGAGAAGAGAAAGTAATTTATAGCTGAATTTGAGAATTTATTGCGAATTCCAGGCCGCGTGCTGCGCTGTAATATTTGGTTCGCGTGTTCTTGGGAGCCTCGACTACCGATCGGCAGCGTTTTCTGACCATGCTCAAAAAGTGTTGCAGAGCCCCTTTAACAGGCACGGGGGGGGGGGGGGGGGCAATTAACCACCCTTTATGATGCAACCACACTTTGTGTATCTATGCACATTCAAAATTGAAAAAAAAATTCAAGGAGTGATTGAAACATCTGGCTTCGCCAGTGGCCTTCATCCTCCCAATAAACTTAGCTCTCGTTTGGATTGAGTATGTCTTCACGTGAATCGCACCACTTCGTTCGCATAACAGATCACCTTGAACCCCGAAATGAGAGAATTCGTCAACGCACTGCACTCGTTGGAAGAGGACGACATCGACGACTTCTACCAGTTCCTCCTCGCCCACTACGCTCTCGTGGACGACGCAAACGTGACGGAGCAGCTCATGGATGCGGACGAGGAAAGTGAGTTTGTGCAAACTGCACTCAAGAGAGTTCCGATTTGGGCTATATGTCGGGTTTTGGTGAATTGCCGTATGTAACACTTGCCTCTCCCGCTGGTTCAGAAGTGAACTTTTCTCACTTCCATTTTCAATGCATGGAAATACTTGTAGGTGCTCGTTGAACATTGATGCACAAAGCCCTAGAGCTCAAAATTGTATCACGACAAATCGAAGATTTTCTCGAACACGTACTTCGATGCATCATAAATACAACTGATCACCGAGCACTCATAATCAGCAACATACGTGCCAATCGCTCTTCATCATGTTTTATTATCACATCTATTGCACCAAGCACCCACCCAGCACGTATACCACCATCCACCCACTTTTCCCACCGCGTCTCCCACCAAACAAGAGGTGTCCCTGCATCCACCCAGCACACCCACCATATCCCGGCACCCACCATCCGCGTGTATCCACCACCCACCCATTATACCCACCGAGGGTCCACCAACCCACCTACTATCCCAGCATCCACCCGGCGTACCCACCAAGTGTCCCTCGATGCCCACCATTATTCCCAGTATGTACACCACATTTTCCATCGTATCCACCAGAATTTCCAGCATTCCCAGCATAAATATTTTGGTGGACAATGCTGGGATTTTCAATAGGGATAGCCAGAACGAATCATTCCTAGTAGCTCTTATTATTGTTAGGAAGGTACGCTCAGTTTACAGGACCCATCGATAGGGTGGCGAACGTGCAGCATGGCGAGCGTACAGGTTCATCATGCAGGAGCAGCATAAACTAAGACAATCATCTAGAGCAGTGATTCTCAGCCATGAATGTTTGAACGACTCCCTATGTACTGTTGAGAGCTTTACAGCGATACACCGTTTGAAGTGAGAGAAAACAAGGGAAAGGTGGGGGGGGGGACTGTAAGTTAACACAACATTCCGCGAGGGAATTCCCTAGCAAAGAATGATCGTAGTAATTAGTGTGACGTCAATAGGTTACAAACAGCTTGTCAACAAGTTGTGTAGTCTGCAGCCACATTCAACCTGTTTCTATAGCCATGTTTGCTCAGCAAATATGCAAGCCAGGAAAAAATATGGAAGCGTGCATATGTCGTAAAAAACTGCAGCAACAAAAGTGCAGCAAAAGTCACACTAAAAGTGTGACTTCAGTGTTGATAAGGATGTTTGGTGACTGCATTGAACTGCTATTAAGTGTTACTGCTACTAAGTATCACTACTTAATTCATCAGTGATTGTGATTTTGCGCTCTTACTGCACTTGTGAGATGCTCTTTCTGTGATTACGTCACTATATTGATTATATTAGTGCTGTAATTGCTGTTACTCTAATTAGTGATTATATATTACTGTATTATTATGTTCAAAGTTTGTAAAAAAAATGCCCCAGCGTGGTAAGGCCTTAGTCAGGAGGTTCAAGTCCTCCTTTTGCCTTATCTCGCTGGCAAACCCTCGTATATATGCTACACTCTAAGAAATAATCGAGTAAAAAGCGTGTCTTTTTGCTACACAACTATAATCGTCATCTATCCCGCGTACTTTCCTGGCGTTATCACCGCCGTCCCGGCACTTCCCGGTCACGAATGCCGCGCGCGTTATCGGCGGGACATAGCATTCTTGATAGGAATGTGCCGAGAGCCGGGTTTTCAAGAGAGGAAACGTGAGCAAGCCAGATGACGATTATTGTTGTGTAGCAGAAATACTTCCAAAATACTCGACTTTTTTCTTAGAGTGTATGCCCAAATAAAATCTATCTATCTATCTATCTATCTATCTATCTATCTATCTATCTATCTATCTATCTATCTATCTATCTATCTATCTATCTATCTATCTATCTATCTATCTATCTATCTATCTATCTATCTATCTATCTATCTATCTATTTATCTATCTATCTATCTATCTAAATTGCGTGGCTGTGGCTCGCCAGGTGAGGTGAGTTTGAGACCCCTGATTTACATACTAGAGGGAGGAAATAAACTATGAGAGAGCACATTGTTTTAAGCGCAGATAACGTTATAGCCAAGGATGTCCGGATGTACCGGGGTATCCTTGTTGTGCGTATACGTATATTGGTCGTACTGAAAGTTACATGTTCGTTGACTGCAGTCGCAGAGTTCGTGAACACGACAGCGGCAGCTCCGGGTCGACTACTCAGAATGAGCACCGCAGACCTCTCCAACACCACGGGGATCTCTATAGGTTAGTGAACGCTACAGCGGTACCTCTGTCGAAAGCTTTGCTTTTAACCATGCACGATAACGGGGCAAGGTACCGTACACGCTCACGTATAGTCATTGAGCTCTCTAGCAGCCTAACGATTCTCTCCCGCAATACAGTCGAACTTCACTTGAACGGGCCCCAGAAAAAAGTTCGTTAAGTGAAAGTTCGCAGAACCGAAATAGCTACGTTGCAACTGGTTGTCATCAGAAAAGAAAACGTCAGTTGATGAAACGAAATTCGAACCCTTTCATTTTCAGTGCTGCTTGTTTGAATGTGTATTTCTCCTTATTTAGCATGTTTCGGGGAATGTAGTAATCTTTTGCTGCGCTTGTGCACTAAGCATAGGCGTGCGCACGAGGGGGTCAGAGGGGGCGGCCGCCCCCCCTAGTCACCTAAGACAGGGGGGCGCAAAGTCTGCCCCATACATTGGCTTAATAGGGAGGGGGGGGGGGGGGCGCTGCGATGAACCTTTGCCCCCCCCCCCCTGCCCCCCCCCCCCTGAAGGGGAACCCTGCGCACGCCTATGGTACTAAGGACTGCAGTGGTCATGAATTGAGCCCACTGTGTCCATGCTCTCACAAACCTTCGGCACAACACTCTGCTGGGCAGCGAAGGACTTCACTTTTTCCCAATAGATCAGTGCTTCTTTAGCTGAAATTCTTGGCTATTCATCTACAAGGGTTACTTATTCCTCATCTTCGTCGTCCTGAGGTGAGACGCACGCTACAGTCTCCTCCGTAGACAAAGCGGCGCATGTCTCAACGCGATAGTCACAGGTGACAGCCCTTAAAGGCAAAGCGCAGTCGGTATATCCAGTCTTTCAGGCAATTTCTCACCAATACGACGTGAGAGGCACTGGATGGTATCACAAAGTATGTTCGTGTAACTTAAATGCGCTCTGTAGTGATTTCGTTAATTAAACGGAGACGCGATAGCGTCGGCTCCAATGGCGCTTCGGCGGGCTAATTAAAGAAAGTTCGTAAAACTGAATACCTCCTTGAACTGACGATCGTTGAAGTGGTATTAGGGGTGAAGCACCTTAGGGTCTCGGTCTGTCAGTGTGTCAGGTCGTCGTCACGGTCCGTAATTAACGAATATCCGCTACAAAAATTGGGTAAACCCCACTGCGCGCCACCGGTCCATACTATGCATATTATGAGTTAAAGGTTCGTCGCTACTGTCTAAAACGTTATGTTTGGTTTAGCAGCAGTGTCGTAATCCCCGACGAAATTTACCAAGACGCTCAAATTTCTTATCTAAAACCAGAGACACAAACGTGCATCTCTACTGTAAAGTCATCTATTTGAAACAAGAGAACAGACTTTTGGGCTAGTTCGTTTGTTACGTTCATCGAAGCCATAGCGCTGAAAAGACAGGGACCACAGAAAGAGGACGGGACGTGCGCTACTCACAACTGAATCTTTATTTCGGAAACATGTTGTACTTATACAGCAATGAAAACAGCCAACATCACCAGAAAACCGTATCACACGCGCAATCCTGCATCCCTGAGATACGCGATTTCCTTAGCACTTAAAGCAATCGAGGGCGCGCTGACACAATTGGCATTTTCTCTTGCAATCAACCAAGCCTCGACAATCTCTCGCGTATCCTTATCACCGTTCCTATACAGAACTACACACTCATTAAACAGAGGTCGGCAGCCGCAGTCAGCCGCAGTCATGTTTCCGAAATAAAGATTCAGTTGTGAGTAGCGCACGTCCCGTCCTCTTTCTGTGGTCCCTGTCTTTTCAGCGCTATGGATTCAATGAACTATTTGAAACAACCCTTCTTGAAACATGTCAGCAAGGTGATGATGCGTTTGAGGAACGGTGGCGAGTAAAGCAGTAAACAGCAAAGATATTACTGTGGGAAACACCGCGGCGCCCACATCATATTTCGCCCCTCCCCAGTTTTCACGTTAGTGGAGCTGAAAGACCCTTTCTTTCTCATTGCGAATTATTTTGTTGTCTCGTTTCCATCAGCTTTGTACTCGTTTGCACGCCCACTATAGTTCGTGATTAATATTTGCCAACTACAGCTCGACTTGCTGTCGTTCTAAGCTTCAGAAATGAACTTTCCGGTTAAAGGATACGAAGTAAGCAAAAAGGTACACTGACAGTAGTTCTGAAATTGCGTGATAACCTTAACATTAATCAGATTGGCAGACAGAATCTGGGGAATGCACCGGAATGAGCACGGTGGCTTTTGGAGATGACGTACTTTGCTCAGCCGCAAGTGCGGCGACTACGCGAGCGATACACGCCCGAGGCAAACGCGGCCTACCGCTGCTCTGTAGTACGCGATAGCTCTCTCATAAGACTGCTTGAAGTAGTTCTTATTTTGTACTGAACAGAAATATTCATTCAAGAATTGCAGAGATGTGTAGCTGCAACTTTCAGAAAGTTTCTTCGGCTCCGTAGGCTAAAGCGCTGGACACATGGTGCGATTCGGCATCCGATCCGACGTGCGGCGCCGCACGCGGCGTACGACGATTCACGACACATGGGGCGAACGAGCAATCAGCGCGCAGGCTCCGCCCACACACGGCACCTCAGCTTGCACGCTCGGAAAACATCGTATCCTCTGCATTTAGTTCAAAACAAACAACCTCACACAGCCATGCTTCGTTCTCTAAGAACATTGCCAACAAAGCTACGCCTTCGCGAGCTACACTCATCGCAACAGCTCACATTCACTCCCGACTACGAGCGTAGGCCTAGCTAGGCGGACGCTCTCCGGGAGCGCCGCTCGAGTTCAAACGCGAGCTGATTGTCGAGCGCTTATCTTTGCCAACACGATAAAAGCTTGTGCTCTTATATGACGCGTTTACACGCGCAATTGGTGTTATCGACGGCCTCGATGTGAAGAGCAAGGGTGGGAACGAAGCGAGCCGGTTCGCCGAGGCGGCCGGTGTCAATGTTTACCTGTGAAACGGCCTTCCATCACGGCTCAATATCTCGTTGGTGGTTCGGAAACGGACGTCGCCTTGAAGAAATGGCACACTGCAAGCATCACTTTATTCAATCATGAGGTATTTCACGTCAGAAACAGTTTATCCAATGTTTTTCATGCCACCGACAACGGCGATATCCACAAATACCAGGACGATCTCAGCCATCGCAGCGGCGAGGAACGAACCAGCGGCACAGGTTGGCACGGGCGCCACCAGTGGCGCCGCTTGTCGAGCTCCCGCGCTGCCATTGGCTGCGGCCGCCCGACCGGAGCGGTAGCCGCGCGGCAACATTCAGCAAGTTGGATGCCCGCACGGCGTGCGAATCGGCGCCGCATGCTGTTGGAACCTGTTGGACGTCTGACGGATGCGGCTGTTGGCACGAACAGCCGTACGGCGGAACAGCCGTACGGAATATTAATGAGAACTAACAGACAATGATGCCAAGGAAAGTATAGGGGAAGCTATTAGAAGTAACTGTAATGTAAATGTGAAGAAAAGAAAGTGGACGAAAAGATCACTTGCCACCGGCAGGGACCGAACCGGCGACCTTCGAATAAAGCGCTGGACACATGGTGCGATTCGGCATCCGATCCGACGTGCGGCGCCGCACGCGGCGTACGACGATTCACGACACATGGGGCGAACGAGCAATCAGCGCGCAGGCTCCGCCCACACACGGCACCTCAGCTTGCACGCTCGGAAAACATCGTATCCTCTACATTTAGTACAAAACAAACAACCTCACACAGCCATGCTTCGTTCTCTAAGAACATGGCCAACAAAGCTACGCCTTCGCGAGCTACACTCATCGCAACAGCTCACATTCACTCCCGACTACGAGCGTAGGCCTAGCTAGGCGGACGCTCTCGGGAGCGCCGCTCGAGTTCAAACGCGAGCTGATTGTCGAGCGCTTATCTTTGCCAACACGATAAAAGCTTGTGCTCTTATATGACGCGTTTACACGCGCAATTGGTGTTATCGACGGCCTCGATGTGAAGAGCAAGGGTGGGAACGAAGCGAGCCGGTTCGCCGAGGCGGCCGGTGTCAATGTTTACCTGTGAAACGGCCTTCCATCACGGCTCAATATCTCGTTGGTGGTTCGGAAACGGACGTCGCCTTGAAGAAATGGCACACTGCAAGCATCACTTTATTCAATCATGAGGTATTTCACGTCAGAAACAGTTTATCCAATGTTTTTCATGCCACCGACAACGGCGATATCCACAAATACCAGGACGATCTCAGCCATCGCAGCGGCGAGGAACGAACCAGTGGCACAGGTTGGCACGGGCGCCACCAGTGGCGCCCCTAGTCGAGCTCCCGCGCTGCCATTGGCTGCGGCCGCCCGACCGGAGCGGTAGCCGCGCGGCAACATTCAGCAAGTTGGATGCCCGCGCGGCGTGCGAATCGGCGCCGCATGCTGTTGGAACCTGTTGGACGGCTGTCGGATGCGGCTGTTGGCACGAACAGCCGTACGGCAAATCGCGTCCGAATTCGCACCATGTGTCCAGCACTGAAAGCGCTGGACACATGGTGCGATTCGGCATCCGATCCGACGTGCGGCGCCGCACGCGGCGTACGACAATTCACGACACATGGGGCGAACGAGCAATCAGCGCGCAGGCTCCGCCCACACACGGCACCTCAGCTTGCACGCTCGGAAAACATCGTATCCTCTGCATTTAGTTCAAAACAAACAACCTCACACAGCCATGTTTCGTTCTCTAAGAACATTGCCAACAAAGCTACGCCTTCGCGAGCTACAATCATCGCAACAGCTCACATTCACTCACGACTACGAGCGTAGGCCTAGCTAGGCGGACGCTCTCCGGTAGCGCCGCTCGAGTTCAAACGCGAGCTGATTGTCGAGCGCTTATTTTTGCCAGCACGATAAAAGCTTGTGCTCTAATATGACACGTTTACACGCGCAATTGGTGTTATCGACGGCCTCGATGTGAAGAAAGCGAGCCGGTTCGCCGAGACGGCCGGTGCCAATGTTTACCTGTGAAACGGCCTTCCATCACGGCTCAATATCTCGTTGGTGGTTCGGAAACGGACGTCGCCTTGCAGAAATGGCACACTGCAAGCATCACTTTATTCAATCATGACGTATTTGACGTCAGAAACAGTTTATCCAATGTTTTTCATGCCACCGACAACGGCGATATCCACAAACACCAGGACGATCTGAGCCATCGCAGCCGTCGCAGCGGCAGCGGCGGGGAACGAACCACCGGCACAGGTTGGCACGGGCGCCACCAGTGGCGCCGCTTGTCGAGCTCCCGCGCTGCCATTGGCTGCGGCCGCCCGACCGGAGCGGTAGCCGCGCGGCAACATTCAGCAAGTTGGATGCCCGCGCGGCGTGCGAATCGGCGCCGCATGCTGTTGGAACCTGTTGGACGTCTGTCGGATGCGGCTGTTGGCACGAACAGCCGTACGGCAAATCGCATCCGAATTCGCACCATGTGTCCAGCACTTAACGCGTCCGATGCACTACCACTGAGCTACGGTGGCGGTCATCCCCCCCCCCCCCCCCCAGTCTACTTTATAGGGTATATATGTGCATTTAAACGTGGGAGCGTCAGACAGCGCCGCCTGTTGCTATTATGGCGAGTGTGGAACATTCTTTTTCTGCCTGTTGGCGTCACGTAGCACGGGATCTTATTACGAGCTGGCCGACAGCTTGTCTGACCGACGGTTTCGCCGGCGTCGAGCTGGCTAGAATGTTTTTCGGCGACTCGTTAGGCGTGATTCGTCAATGACCTGATTATCACTATCGTGCGTAATCTCTTATGTACGCCAGACCGGTGGGAGCAGCTCTTTGCACGGTTCGGCCTTGCCAAGCCGGGCGTGAGCAGTGGACACGTGACCGCGGACCAGTCGGCAGTGGCACTGGTGGCATACCTGTCCCGGCCGGTAGAGACGTTGGCCAGGCGAAGGGCCCTAGCCTGGCATGTCCTTCGCTACCTGGTCGGACCCAAGGCGGACGTCGTGGCGGCCCTCAACTGGACCCGGGGCGTCGAAGACGTTTCGGAAAGACTCGGAGTTATGGTAGGTTTTTTCTGTATATTAAAGAAATATTTCTGGAAGGGCTTTTCGCTCTGGAATACGAAATGTTGGGCTAGTTAGTCCATAGCTGTTTGAAAGATGTGGCGCAAGGTTACAAACAAGAAGGAAGAAAGAGGGACAGAAAAGAAGGGCGTTCTCTTATGCACTCCCTTCCCTCTTCTCGTTTGTAACAACGCGTCACGTCTTTCTATAGTTGCCGCTTGAGGCCAACTGCAGGGAGTATTCTTTTCCGTTCATCGCCCCTAGCAGCGATGTTTTCTCCACCATGCAGTCCCCACGGTACCATCTTGCGTAGTCCTTCTTGCGGTCTCCAGTGTACTGCGGACCATTTTCCTGGAGAGAGAGGGAAGAAAACTTTGTCTAGAATCGTGGGGGAAGGTAACAACTTGGAGGGAGCTCTGCGTGACGGTCATGAAAAGTTCAACGGAGAAATAGGCCCTTGTCACGTGATAGGTAACCGCTACCATTGGTCGACTGGCTCTGGTTGCGTCGGCTGCGGCGCCTTAATCCTACGTAGGAGGCACCGACGTCGGGAGGCACCGCTCACTGTTTGGGAGGAGCGGAACCAGAGCAGGTTAGCTTGCGGAGACTAGTGGAATCATGTGACGCTCCTTCCTAGTCTCCGACGTGGCGCGTTGACATCCTCCTAGTACCGGTATGTGCGATGGTCGTGTTTGAAAGCGACAGCTGTAGCTTTGCGCAGTAGTGACAAACGTGCGTATTAGAGTAATTCTGGCGTGCGCGCCGTGCGTTTGAGAACGGCACGCATACGGTGAGCGGGCTCGCGTATAAAATCGCAGCTGCCGGCGAAATTTGCCACACGAGACAGCGTCAGATCAAGCACGAGAGATGTCGTGTGCCAAACGAGAGAGTGCCATATAGCACTCAGATCGCCATGACAGTGCCCTAAAAAAACAGTCCGTAGGCCACAATTTTCATCGCTTGTAGGTGGCAACCAGATTTGGTCGGCAGGTACGGCTCAGATGGAACAAACGACCATTATAAGATGTCCTTATCGCATGTTCGGTTGCCATCAGCTGCGGCGCAACAAATCCCACAGCCCTTATGCTGGCCGCACGGACAGGTGATAACTGGGGTGAAGGTTACGTATGCTTCCTCTAAACTCTGGTGCGGCAGTAAAAGAATCTGTTATATAGGTTAGAGGCTGAATACCACGTGTTTCTTTTTATCAGGTTGACGTAGTAACGATAGCGGATGATATCTCCTTTCCAGCCAACGCCGGAGTCCAAGTGTCGGCGACTCGTGGGGAGACTGAGCGGAGTGCCGCACGGGATTCTCGATCTCTTCGAAGGTGAGCCGAGAGTCCCTCTCGTTCTGCATAGGCGTGCGCAGGGTTCCCATACAGGGGGGCGGGGGGGGGGGGGGTCGTGCAGCGCCCCTCTCCCTGTTATGTTAATGTATGGGGCTGACTTTGAGCCCCCCCCGAGTCGCAGCGCCCCCCCCTCCCCATAATGTCAATGTGTGGATGACCTTGCGCCCCCCCCCTCTTAGGAGACTAGGGGGGGGGGGGGGCCCTCTGCCCCCCTCGTGCGCACGCCTATGTCGTTATATTAGTATACGACAGAACTTCCAATATAAAATCGCATTGGTGCTATTCGTGACGACGAACTTTTCTCGTACAGTTTATACCAATATTTCAAAATGTCAACGCTAGGCAAAAAAAACATGAGATTCGTGCACAAGTGCGAGGCACTTCATCTCCGTGGGCATAGTTTAAGCACACAACACGAGAACTTTACATAATGAAAAAAAATCTATACATCGCTAGAGCGGCCACTTTAACGCCTTTACGACGGTCATTCGCGCTTTCTGAAGAATTCTGTGCATGTGTGAATTATACTAATTTGTTATTGATGCTCCATTTGTGCTTTCACAAGTGGGCTATGCCAAGTTGTGAACACATTTTATATGAATTGTAAGAACTGTTGTTCAACATGCGAAACGTATCCGATTTTTAATTCGGTTCGCTTCTGGCAGTATTCGACTTTTATTCGGCTCTGTCACTGATATAACTGTTCGCACACTGATATTGTAAATGGGAGTTGAATGAAGGCAAGGGAGGAGGTAGGGTGATATCCAATGTGAGAAACTGAAATTGAAGCTGCACAAACTGGTGTAAGGTGCCCAAGACAGGATGGCGGGCGTTTGGACAGGCAGACCTATCTTCGTCAAAGGCGCCACGTCATGGTGTCAGTTTTAAAAGGGTTGGCGGCAGGGGCGTAGCCAGAATTTTTTTTCGGGGGGGGGGGCACCTCCTTGATTTCGGGGAGGGCACCTCCTTGAAATGGCCATTTTTCGCTATGTATGCCATGGCTGAAACAAATTTCGGGGCGGGGGGAACGTGCCCGGTGTGCCACCCCTGGCTACGCCACTGGTTGGCGGGTGACATCACCCGGTGCCACAATCGGTAACTGAAACAGAAAAATTCATCGCCCCTCCACGACTGTGAAGAGAGAATTCCAGCCGGCTACGGCGGTATGTTCTCCAGAACAGGCTTCACGTCGCTTTCGCACCTATTCGCGCTTCTATGCGCGTTGGCGCTCCTCCACTTGCCGCTCTTCTTCCACCGAGAGAACGGCACGTGTCCGTCTCGTAGCGAGTCTCAAAGGCCAACTGCCCATAACAGCGCTAGGGTGATCTGTACGTCATGAGACAAAGGGGCACAATGATTGGTAGGAAGTGCTGCCGCCGAGTATCGAGACAGTTGTGAAATAGGCGTCGGCGGTGGCGAGAAGCGGCGAAAATCTTTTCTTCTACGGGTCGTTTTGTCCGCGGAAGCGCTCTGTCAGAAGCTATAGCCATAGACAGCTTCGGTGCAAGAAAGTGCAGCCGGCTCCACTTCGCGGACACTGTCGATACAGCAAAGCTGATGCCCGCCTTCGTCAGGCTCATCCTCGCCCATATTTGTGCGCCTCTTATTGGTTCACCCTTTCCACCGAGCTTCGCCCTCGTACATCTTGGTGTCGTGCAGCCATTCCTCTCTTAGGGACTGTACTAGCGCTATCCGCACACCCGCAACGCACGCGGCGGGACACCTGCCGCACGCAAGCGGAGGGCGAAAGAGCGACGCTCTTTCGCCCTCCGCTTGCGTGCGGCAGGTGTCCCGCCGCGTGCGTTGCGGGTGTGCGGAAAGCGCGTGTACAGTTAAATACGCTCATTCGCCCTCCGCTTGCCTGCGGCGTCCCGCCACGTGCGTTGCGGGTGTGTGGAAAAGCGCGTGTACAGTTAAATACGCTATTTCGCCCCCCGCTTGCCTGCGGCAGATGTCCGGCCACTTGCGTTGCGGGTGTGCGGAAAGCGCTTGTACAGTTAACAGAGTCCCACTCTCGCCCCGCCGCAAGACCCTGTGACCAGCGCTACGCCAACAGACGGGGAAACCTCGACTAATCACAGCTTCGCTGTCCAAAAAAAAAGAAAAAAAACGTAGAAAAGAAATTAGTATTGTTCGTATTTCGTGCGCAGGCAAGAACACAGTGCCTGCAGCGACCATCTCGGACGTGGCGGACTTCATGGCGGAGCTCCAGGATGCCGTGGCTTCCATCTTCAAAGGCGACGCCACCATCGGCAGGCCCGTCGCAGCAGAAGCGGTCTCGGCGCCTTCTCCTAAGACCAGTGCTACGTCACAAACGGCTCTGCTCCCGGATTCGAAACGACTGGACGCTGATCCCGAACATCTTTTCGCGGCGCTCGGCGGACCAAGACAGGTTTTCTTTTTTTTCTTTCGTTTATAAGATAAAATAAGGCTAGGCTCATAGGCGTGCGCAGGGTTCCCGTTCAGACGTGGGGGCATAGGCGTGCGCAGAGCTCCCATTCAGGGGGGGGGGGGGGGGGCGAAGGTTCGTGGCGGCGCCCCCCCTCCCTATTATGACAATGTATGGGGCAGACTTTGCGCCCCCCCCCTATTAAATCAATGTATGAGACAGACTTTGCGCCCCCCCTTCTTAGGTGACCAGGGGGGGGGGCCGCCCCCTTTGCCCCCCCCTCGTGCGCACGCCTATGGGTGGGGGGGGAAGGTTCGTCGCAGCGCCCCCCCTCACTATTAGGTCAATGTATGGAGCAGATTTTGCGCCCCCCCTTTTAGATGACAAGAGGGTAGCCCCCCCCTTCCCAGGTCAATGCATGGAGCATATTTGCGCCCCCCCTCTTAGGTGACTAGGGGGGGGCGGCCGCCCCCCCTCGTGCGCACGCCTATGGCTAGGCTAACTGCCCACTCGGCGTGTTCTTTCGTAATTCTCGTCCGCCTCGATGACACAGCGGTTACGGTGCGCGGCTGCTGAGCCGGAGGTCGCGGGTTCGATCCCGGCCGCGGCGGTCGCATTTTGACGGAGTCGAAATGCTAGAGGCCCGTTTGCTGTGCGACGTCAGTGCACGTTAAAGAGCACCAGATGGACGAAATATCCGGAGCCATCCACTACGTCTCGCCTCATAATCATATATCGTGGTTATGGAACGTAAAAACCATTTATAGTTCGATGAGAAGTTTGACTAATCCAGACGCTGGTTCCGGCTAGTTGATATATTCATCGCTTCTTTGGCTCTAGAACTAATCTGTTCTTTTAAATGCGAATGCATTTCTTAGTCGGGCTATGTCAGGCATCCGGCGTTGACCGGCGGCGGCGTCCGCGCGCCGGCAGGTGTTATCTCTCCGCTCTCACTCCCTCTCCCATAGCAACAGCTGCGGGCGCGCTCGCTTATCCTCGCCCCTAGCAACCGGAGCAGGTGGGCGGAGAGTGAGTGGAGAGAAGGAGCGCGCTCTGGTGCGTGAGGGCGCTCGCATCGCGGGAGCTCGGCGGAGCTATATATGAAAAAAAAATTAAAAAATTGAAAAAAAATAGAAAAAGAAAAAACAAGAAAAAAAGGCGCTGCGCCGTGCTCCCGACCGGGCTGCAGAAATTAGGCGCCTTTTCCTTCTTCGAACCACAACCACCATATATAAATGGAGTGAAGCGCGCGCGAAATGCATTCGCATTTCCTCACGATTCCCTTCGGGGAGGTGGGGGGCATTTTTTTTTAGATGACACTGGTTCTTGTCCAAGTATTGCACTGAAAAACTTTCCGCTCTAAACGCAATAATCCACAGCTTATGCAGGAAACTAAGTGCCATAGAGCTACGTTAGCTGATCAGAACAGATATAAGGATGGACTGGTCCGTGATACTTGTAGATTCGTAAAGCTCAATCAACGTAACGGGACGTATCACCCGTTAAGTGCGAAGTCAAGCATTACGTGGCTAAGCAGGCAAAGAACAGTGGCTGACGCTGTTCGTATTTTTCTTCGGTTCAACAGCATTTGAAGGCAATCGGCTAAGACATTTTGAACCTGTGGGCTATACCTGAATTGTTAAACATTTTTCCTAAATGTAGTCCGGGCAAGACGCAATTAACCTACACATCATGAGTTCGGTGATGGATATATGCCACATTAAGTTGTGCCGGGAATCTCTAAGCGGTGTCACGTAATGTCGCTTGACGAAACTCTCTCGACAATACTTGGCTCCACATTTTAGAAGGTCACTCCACTCAACGCTCCACCTCGAATCTAGGATGGATGGATGGATGGATGCTATGAGCGTCCCCTTTATAACGGGGCGGTGACATGTCTGCCACCAGGCTAAAAAAAAAAAGCTGTCTTTTTGTGTTGGCCTAATGCCTTATCTACAATGATTAAATCTATGTTATTATAGCAAAGAAAAATATAAATTCACGGTCCATCTCTAATGACCTTATTTTTCCCATTCTTCATTTTTGTCCTTTATCTCTACTTTTCTGCCACCAATACTCTAACCGTCTCTTACTTATTTCTATCGCGGACGTGTTCAGCTTTCCGTTGTTGTCCCTAAAACCCAAGGCTTCATGTAGACTCGTGCCCACACGTATATCTGGGTGGATATCGCCACATTCAATCAGTACATGTTCCATCGTTTCCTTAGTTCCCCCACAGTATGTACATTGTTCTTCTTCGTTACAGAATCTCGCTTTATAGCTACGCGTTCTAAGGCAACCCGACCTTGCTTCAAACAGTAAAGCGCTTCCCCTTGAATTATCATAAAACCTCTCCCTTCTTATTTCGTTTTTTCCCTTTCGGTATTCACTGAGAGCCGGCTTCTTTTCCATCGCTATCATCCAATAAGCCCTCTCCGCCTCTCTGACTTTTCGCTTAATGCTCCTTGTTGCCATGTCGCCCACACTGCTAGCCGTATATTTACTGGTGAGCCTCCTAGTTCTTTTTCTCCACTGCGTGTCGACGCTTTTTCTATACAAATACCTGAAAACCTTCCCTGCCCATCTACTCTCCTTCATTTTCCTCAGCCTCTCTTCAAATCTAATTTTGCTCTGAGCTTCCCTCACTTCCAAACCTGTCCATCTCATATCACCCTTTACAGCCTCATTTGTCGTCTTCCCGTGAGCGCCCAACGCGAGGTGTCCCAGTCCTTTGATTTACATCCATTCCTTATTGCACCTCTGACTTCATGCACACCACTGAGTTCCCAAATGTAAGAAGCCCCGGAACCATCACACCCTTCCACAGCCCTCGAAGCACCTCGTATCTATTGTATCCCCATAACGCTCTGTGCTTCATGATTGCAGCACTCCTCTTTCCCTTTGTTACCGATGCTTTCTCTTGTACCTCCATATATCTATCCCCCTCATTTACCCACACTCCGAGGTATGATGTTCGATGGCAGCGCCGCCCTGTGGCGATAGGCGTCACTATATATGAGTGATAATCTGCAGCCATTTTCGATTAAGAAGAGCGATGTGGACGAGTTTGTTTACGTTCATTGTGAAGATGAGAAACATGAATCACAGTGAGGAAGTGCTTACTCACGAATTCAAATGCGACGTCAATTTTTAGGGGCGAAGCACCTTGAGGGCCGAGCCTTGTCCGTCCGCGGTGTCCGTCACGGATAGATTCGTGGATGTGAGACGCAAAAAAAAAGGTTTAAAAATAAACTAATACCAATCATAATTGTGACGGAACAATATAAAACACCTAGAAGCAAAAACCCTTTATACTAGCCGGCGACTTCAACGTACACTCGCTTTAAAATTACCAATTTCCGTTCTCGCCCTTCCCGTGTAGATATAAACTGTCAATCACCTGTGGCATATACCCGCATACCTGTGGCACATACTCGCCGATATGAATAAAAAAAGGTTTACAATACACGAACAGCAATCATGATTGTGACGAAACAGTATAAAACACCTACAAGCACAAACCCTTTATACTAGTCGGCGACTTCAACGTAGACATTATGTCACTTTATGTCACTTTGTCAATCAGTTTACATTATATGGGGCAACGCTCGGGTAACGTATGGTTACTCACCCATACGGTACCCAGAGCTTCGCGCACTCGTCATAAATCACTTCGCGGAGATGCGTGGATATTTTTTTTTCTTAAAAAATTTGCATGCGCTATTTCCCGAGATAACCACGACATTTCACGACGAATCAGGTCTCTAAATATAATGTGGGCTCTGATCTACGCGTTCTAGTCGAAATTACGCCGATATGACTCTAACTTAAGGCGGTCGAAACAAAAAGTACGTGCTAAATCGTCCTGTTTCAATCCGTGAGTATACCGTACAAGCAAGGAAGTACTGACTAAACAATCGTGTTCATCTGTCTTTCGCTTCCACGTACAGTTCTTCCTTGCCTGCACTTCCACACAATTCTGTGCTTCGCGCTGCTTATCTTCACCATGGGCAATATTCTACAAGAGTAGCGTCGTCATTCTATGTCGAGTGGCGGCGCTCTACGCAACTCGGTGGTGGGAAGCACAAAGCTTGAGTCTAGTGAACAAGGGTGTCAATGCAGGCTAGTTGGTATTTCATTGCAGGTTTTTGGGTGTAGGGCCACGTACGAAAATGGTAAGAAAGATGATGACAGGAAAGAAGCGCACTCGCAACTAAGCTTTATTTTGCGTTGATTGCAAATATAAAGTCATGAAAACACCACGTGTTACCGAGCTTTATATTTGTAATCGACGCAAAATAAAGCTTAGTTGGGAGTGCGCCTCTTTCCTGTCATCTTCTTTCTTATATATATATATATATATATATATATATATATATATATATATATATATATATATATATATATATATATATATATATATATATATATATATATATATATATTTGCCTTAGACGAGTCAGTATGGGCTCGAATTCTTCAACTGCGAAGCTGTCGCTGTGAAATGGATTGATGGTCAATTTCAGCTTTTGTAGGCGACCATCTACTTCGCTTCTGTCAGCAGACGTGTTTTGTAGTTATCTTAATAAGGTTTCCTCCTTGTCTTTGATGGTCACTTTCAGCTTTTGTAGGAGACCATCTACTTCGCTTCTGTCAGTTGACGTGTTTTGTAGTTATCTTAAGTCTTTTCTTTTTTCTTGCTTTTCTTTTTCAAGAGCACGAATGTAACGACGCTGCGGAGACCCGTGCAAGCAGGCAGCGGCAGCTTCCCGTGGCGCTGGCTGCGCCGCCTGCGCGCCTGGCATGCCCTCCCACCGCTGGCGCAGGCGCTGCTTCCGGCCATGACGTCGGCGGTTAGCGTGGACTCGCCGGCCGCCTTCTTCCGGCCGCCCTTCTACGTTCCGGGAGCACCGCCGGCGTACAATCTCGCTGCGCTGGGCCAGGTGCGTGTGCCAGCATTACTTCATACAGCGAAGCTGATGAGGTTTTCGTTATGCCGTGTGGCGCAACACCAGACAAATATCATCATCATGAAGCGGCACGCGCTCTCTTTGTTCTCTTCTTCTTCGTCTTCTGCTTCCATTCCAGAACACTTGCGCCGATTTGCCCGGCGTGGGATACAATAACTCTGATTTGCGAGAGGACATGTGCAGAGAGAGAGAAAAAGAAAGGGGAAGAAAGAGAGAAAAAGATAGAAAGACAGAAATAAATAGAGAGAGAAAGACATAGAAACAGACACAGAAAAAGAGATAGTGAAAAGAAAGAGCACGCAGACCCATGTATAGTATATTATAGTATAGTATAGTATAGTATAGTATAGTATAGTATAGTATAGTATAGTATAGTTACTATAGTATATTATAGCATAGCATAGCATGGCAGGGTAGAAGAGGGAAGTAGGGGGGGAAGAGGAGGGAAATGAGGCGGGCAACGGCTTTCCCAGTCTTCGCAACACTCGTGCGTATAGCTGCGCCAATTTTTGCAATGGGATCCTGAACCACTTTTCTATGTAATCGACGAATGACTCCCCCCCCCCCCCCTCCCCCAAAATAGCTTAATTGTGAAATTTAATAGGCTTCGCAACGGACGCAAAAAATGACAATTAATAAATTGATGGCGTGCTTCTCACAATAACCTGCCATTGATTGATTCCCAGCTTTCTTGGTGTAATGGTGAGCATAGGCGTGCGCACGGGGGGGGCGTAAAGCCAGCCCCATACATTGACAGGATTCGAAGAGGGGGGGGGGGGGGGAACGCTGCGACTTGGGGGAGGGGTGCAAAGTCAGCCCCATACATTGACATAATAGGAAGGGGGGGGGGGGCGCTGCGACGAACCTTCGCACCCCCCCCCCCCCCCTCCCCCCCTGAAGGGGAACCATGCGCACGCCTCTGATGGTGAGACTTAATGTTGTTGCGGGTGACAAAGTGACAGAACCGGGCCAAGAACAGACGCAGAACAGCTTTATTTGGCAGACAACAAAATACACATATATAGGGCTGCTTGCTTAGGATGTAACACAAAGGTGGCGAGACATGTTTGATACGTGTTGGCACGTCTTCTTATCACTTAAACAGTTCCTGGAATGCAATATCAGGTGTCCTCGGCTGTCATTATCGTCAGTAAGCTGCGAGGTCATAATCGGGCACTTGAACAAATGAAGCGACAGGACCGACTGAGTGAAGGTGTGCAAAAGAGTTGGCGCACCCCCCCCCCCCCCCGGCTTGTGCGCACTCCTGTGAGCTTCATGTGTGTGTGTGTGTGGTAGTGATAACCGAGCTGTACACTTGTAAGTCCGCTCAGTATATTCAGGGTTGCTGTTGGGCCATGGCTTTTTTTTATACTTGTGGTGTTACTTATTCAAAATGTTTTTTTTTATATTTATTCATCAATAGTAAAGACTCTGTTGATAATACCGCTTCTGTTCTATTTGGCTAGAAATTTGGCGATAATATCAAATGACATGGCTACTTTAGCTACTTTTGGCGTGAGTTCTGGCGCCTTTTCATGTCCACCCAACGGTAACCCTGAGTATATTCATCTTACCAGCCACGGTGGTCTAGTGGTACTAGACTGCTGACCCGAAGGTCGCGGGATCGAATCCCGGCCGCGGCGACCGCATTTTTGATGGAGGCGAAAATGCTCGAGGCACGTGTACTTAGGTTTAGGTGCACGTTAAAGAACCCTAGGTGGTCGAAATTTCCGGAGCCCTCCACTACGACGTCTCTCATAATCATATCGTGGTTTTGGGACGTTAAACCCCGACGATTATTATTATTATTCATCTTGCCACATGAGTGAGTAATATATTCGGTTGTATAGACCCTTTCACTGTTTACAAACACAGGCCCTCGACGGCATCCGGTTTCGTCCACCGATGTGCCTATAGTAGCACCGGCGGGCGAGAAGAGCCTTAGCGAGTAGCCGGCCGATTTTCTACACTTAAATTTCCTTCCCTATTTAGCGAAATATTTTCAAATAAAGCTTATTTTGAGCTACACAAAGATTATAACAGATTTCCTTTAACTTTATGCACCTTCCTTTCATCTAAAAAACTAAAGAAAGGCTTTCCTTACCCTGAAACAAATTGAAAACGCGCTTTCGGTTTCGGTGTTAGGGGCTGATAAATCAGGTGACCGGAAGTTTCTTGGGGTACAACGCTTGCTGCTGTTATCGCAATCTTGAAACCATCTATACCAGGTCCGTAGCCGGGGGGGGGGGGGGGGGGGGCTAGGGGGCCCGGGCCCCCCGAAATTCGGATGGAGGGGGGGCGTTTCACCGCGAATAAATAATGAAAATAGGTGGTTTTGAAGGTTTTATACAGGTGCCCCCCTCCCCCCCCGAAAAAAAATTTCTGGCTGCGGGCCTGATCTATACTCTTATCCAACAACTCGGCGCAACCAGGTCGTCGCCCGGGCCCTGGCGCATGCGCTGGTCGAGCGACGTCACGCTGATCCAGCCGTCGGAGAGCGCTGGCGTAGCTTCTGGGAAAGCAGCGACGCCGCCGACGACGACAGCATTTACTGCGTGCACACCGGACACAACAAGGCACGTACTACTACATCCATCCTAGTTTAAACTGGATTGCATTCCACGCCCGCGTCGTTTCTAGGACTTCTTGTTCGTCCTCGAAAAAAAAAAATTCACAGCGCTTCAATAAACAGACAGTGCAAATATACTAAAAATCCAGCCGGTTCCAGGCAGTGAACAGAGTCGGACAGTAAAGCTGTCACCCCTTTGGTAAGGCATTCGCGAAGTGGTTCTTAAAAAATGAAAAGAGAAAAGTGCCTTCCCGTAAATGTCTCTCACTATGAGGTCACCAAAGTGAGAGACAGTTACGGGAAGGCACTTTACATCTTCCACCTAAGTGTCGAGAAAGTTTTACGCAGTATTTTATATAGCCCTTAGCTGGCTCGTGATAAGCGTAGGCGATTTCCTCGTAAGCTCGTGTTGGCACTGGCGAAACGACCGGCAGCGTCGTCTCGACGCTCACGCTCGGCGTCTGGGGCGTACCGCGGCCGCTCGACGAAACCTTGGAGCGAGGATTTTGCACACGTGCACGTTATTCGATGCGAGAGGAGAAAGGGCGAGGGGACCCACGTGACCCCACTCCCTCACGCATTCATATGCTTCCCATAAATTCGTGTTGTGCAAGCCTGGGCGCATAGACCACTGGTTATGACACTTCGGATCGTGAGGACTCGTGTCCAAACCACGCCTCACCAAGCAAATTTACTTTGTTTTATTAATTTTTTTTATTTTCCCTCTCCTTCAGTCGAAACTCATCTAGGCGCACCATCACGTGAGTTTTAGCGAACGCCATGGATGGCGAACCCCGACGACACGGGCAGTGGGTCCTCATTGGCAGCTCGCTGTAATAAAAGAGCTTCGCTGAAATAAATGTCACGGGTGAAAGTTAGGAGACATATGACGACAAGGGACATTCAAAGGAAAACGACAGGAGCAGTCCTGAGTTCATTATCCACTGTCGTCAGCACTGGCCAGTGGCGTAAATCCAGAAAAATCACAAGGGGGGGACACCATCTTGCCATGGCGGCCATTTTGTTTTCATAAATATAGGTTTTACTTTTAATTATACAAAAAATTAAAACCGCTCTTCGAAATCAAATAAAAAGCGAGCATTATATTCTTTAAAATAACACGATCAAAGTCCGTCATGACCGGGTTTGTATACTTTATTGTCAATGGCTTCCGCGTAATAGTCGACATAAATGAATAACGGTAGATGATCGGGGATTCTTTAATTAGAACATTTGCATTCATAGGCTCGTGTTCTACAGTGCCTTTTGAAACGAAAAGTAGGTTTGACTTTTGTACATCATGTCTTCTTATGGCAGAGGGGTTTCAGAATTCAGAGTCTGTTTTACGGAGAGTGCGCTATACATAACTATCAAGAAAATTAAATATAATGTTTGAAAGATAAATCTCAAGGGGGGGACCCTTCAAAGGGGTGTCTCCCCACCCTGGACACAAGGGGGGGTCAGGACCCCCCCTGACCCCCCCCATGATTTACGCCAAGGGCACTGCCAACTTTCCTCTCATACCGCAATGAATAGCACAAAAGCTATCAAGGGACACAGGGCGAACACTTCTTTTGGCGCTTTAGTAGAGTGATTGAACTTGATACAAACTCGCCCAAGTTTGTTTCATTGCCTCGTACTGTCACTGCAGTGAGCTGATCTCTTATTTGGCTCCGCAGAACGACACTTGGCGGCAGCGGAGGCTCAACGAGAGCGACATCAGCGACGGGGCGCGCCTTCGCGAAGCGCTGGGTTCCAGGATAGCCTACCTGGCCTTCCAGAGAACCCGACGCACCGCAGCCGCCGGGGGCGGTGCTGTTCGCCGTCCGGCGGCCGCCGATCATCTGCCGGGAGTGAATCTGTCGAGCAAGCAGCAGTTCTTCGTGATGCACTGCGCGCTCGGCTGTGCCATGGGAGGGGACCGAGGTCGTGCCCTCCCTGGTGGCCCAGGCGACCAGCAGCGTTGCATGGTCGTGTACCAGACGCGAAGGCGTCTCGTCGACCGAAGCTGCGGAGCCACGCTCGCCAGCGGTAGCGTGCCTAACGACTGCCGTTACATATAAGCTGCTATTAAAGACGATCGAGAGCTCTGCATGTTGTGCTGTTTGTAATCCATGCTATCTTGGATTGCGGGTGGTTCGAAAGTCATCGCAACGTCATACTATACTCGCAGTTTCTTTAAGGCGCAAGATGACACAATCGCGAGAAAAAGGACACGGGACAGAGCACCTACGCCGAGAGGACAGGGTGCTCTGTCGCATGTCCTAGCTTTCTCATGATTGTGCCTTCTTGTGCCTTAAGGCAATTATGAACGCACACCAAGTCATCCAACAAAAAGTTCTCTTCCTTACCTCATAGAACATAAATCGGCGAGCACCACGCTACCGCGGTTCAATGTCACATGATGGTAGATTATAAAGTGATAGAAAAGTCGGTCTGTTATGCATTTGGCTAAGGCCACTCAAAGGCAAAAGCCACCTCTTTATTTTCAGTTGATTGTATCGATCCCTTCACCTCTCACCCCGGAAAGCTTTCAGCACCCAACGTGGTTTTGCGCAGCCTCCGTGACCCGAAGCATTGGAAGCTTTCAGCACCTCACGTGGTTTCGCATTGCCTCTGGGATCAGCCCAACTTTGACCAAGCGACCATGTCATGCGATGACGTCACTTTTCACAATCTGCGTCGTCGTGGTGACTACATACGGCGCCGCCATCATGTTACGATTTTTGGCAGCACTCGTCCTGACGTCCACGTTCACTTTTCGCGCTCTGTGAGGCATCCAAGGCTCTCGCCTCGAAAAAAATCACGCCATATCCACGAAGTGAATGATGATGAGTGGGCGAAGCTCGATCGTTTTCATCCATGGCAGAAAGAGAATGTGTGGTCTGGAACGTGCTTATACTTCATGGTCATCAGCGTCATCGTTATCACGTGTAGTGGGTACATTCCACTATACTGGAACGCGCTTATTCTTCATGGTCATCAGGCGTTATCGTCATCTTTATCACGTGTAGTGGGTACATTCCACTATACTGGAACGCGCTTATACTTCATCATTGTCACGTGTAGTGGGTACGTCATCGTCATCTTTATCACCTACCTACTACTACTACGACTACAGAGGAGGGACAGACCCACACCCTAAGGAGCTTCGCCCCTAAAAGTTAAGGCAGCTTCGCCCTAGTGGTACCATGCCTAAAGTAAGTACGAATACGTGGATTCACAAGAGGCTACTGCGTTTAGCTGAATTTGTGATGATTTAAAGCAATGCGCTCACTATGGGCACGCAGATAAACAATGAGGATAGAATTGCCCACTGCTGCGATTAGAAAGAGTTTATTCCGTCTTAAGACGCTACGAAGACACGCTATTAACTTCAGGACTAAATTGATAACACGAACCACTCAAACTGCCATCGCCATAAACATATTCCTAGGCGACCCCAAACGTGAAGCCAGTGAAACGAGTGGTAATAAAGAGAAAATACACGCTACCTCACGTGACAATAACACTACAACTCGGCTGTCTATTTTATTGTAGCACGTGCAACCAAACCTTTATTATTCTATCATTAAATATTTTGTTTAAACGCGACAGTTCGAGACTCTGACACAGCCTGGATTAAAAAAGAAACGCCACAGTCACAGCGAAAGCTAGAAGAGCGCCATTTCTAGAACCAGTGTTGCCAGGTTTGGCTATATATAGCCAAATTTGGCTACAGAAAAAAAATGTTTGGCGTCGTCTTGGTCGAGTTGGCTATGTGGCTATATTTGGGCTACTGAAAATCGGCGACTTGGCTTTGTTTGCGCTATAAGTGGCGCCGTCACGATCAACGCTCCAGAGGTGACTCTAATCGAGCAGAAAGAAATCTCTAAATACGCATTCATTTCGCCTTGATGGGGCCGAAAACGGCAAAATTCACCAGTAATCCGCACGCTTCATGTGAGCGGAAAACCATGCGACGAGCACCAGCGGTCTATGACCATCCTTCACCCTGTTTTGCTTCATGAGTAAAATACTGCCGAGTTGTTGATAACTTGTCCTATAGAACACCTCGCATCGGAAGGTAACGTTCCAAAAGCAATGGACTAGCGCGACACAACTTGCATAATTTTGTTTTCTTTTCATTTTTTTTCTTCTTCAAATTGAAGTGCAGTACGGGATTGCTTAAGGAAGCGCCTGAATATCGATACTTTCGCGTTTTTTAACGAAAGCTGTTTGATGCACTTACGGCGGGTTGCACAAAGTAAGCTGCAAATAAAAATGGCTATATTTGGCTACAAAGCCGTAAATATCTCAGCCCGATGTGACCACGATCACAAGGTACGCCCACTTTTTGCTCGCACTGAAAAATATTTACTCTCTCCTTTGGTGTTATCAATAAATGAGTGGAACGCCCTTCCACGTACCATTGCACACATTAAAGAATTACCTATCTAGTTTTCAATCAGCCCTACTGTCTTACCTCTCTGAGCAGTCCTGCCATACTAAATGAATTGTCTGATTCAAAATTTTCATTTATTCTATGTATTACTTTTTTTTTCTAGGTTGTGCTCAGCCATATTTATAATATGTATAATTATATGCATAATTTTAATTATACTTATATAATATGTATAATTATATTGTAGTCTACCTGACCTTGTATTACTGAACCGTGTCTGCCCTTTTTTACATTGTGTTTGCTTTATGTTTGCTTGTTATTGTATTTTTCTTTTTTTATGCTTGTTACTTCTTCTACTGTAGGTTCCCTTTATTCGTTGTACAATGTACTGTATTCCCCCCCCATGTAATGCCCGTTCGCGGGCCCTTAGGGTCAATAAATGAAATGAAATGAAATGAAATATTTTCGGTCTTTTTGGCCTTTGGTTACATTTGGGCTACAGTTTCTATGGCGTTTGGCTACGCCGCCTCGCCCGACCTGGCAACACTGTCTAGAACCCGTCGCAAACTCTCTTGGGGCTACTAGTACAAGTACGCTTGCAAGGTACCCACCACGAAGGTACCCATCAACGCTTGCAAGGCACCCAGTAACGTTGGTACCCACTACTCCATCAATCGATTCGGTGGCTGATGACGATTAAGAATTATGGCTGAGCCCTTTGTAATGGGTTGGAAGCACTCAACGACCCACTGGTTACGCAATTTATATTGTGTGACGCCTGGTTACACAGTTCGCAGTCTGTGACACCGGATGGTTATTTTGCTCTTCAACCACGCTATGTTACGCATGTTAAAGTGGTTCCTTCCCGACATAACGCTTGTATAGGGTTTTTGTGCACAGGAGTTTCGAGCACCGCCTAGGCTCTGGTGCAAAAGGTACAGTAAGATGGGGTAGAATACTAGGCTGCCACGGAAAGGACCCAGGTTCGAACCACGTTCCATCCTGGATATTTTTTTTCTTATTTAGCTTTTTTCTTATTTCGCGTGACAGAGGTTACGGACACCGGCGGTGGCGGACAACTACGGCGCCCTAGTTGTGATCTCATAACAGCTTTCGCTGCAAAACTGAGGCAGCTTCGCACTAGAGTGGCGCCAAGCCTGAAGGAAGTTCGGAGTGTGCGGAGCTGGCCAGCCGTCTTTGTTTCTCTCCGGTTTTTTTGTTTCCTTCCTCTTCTCTTTCTTTCGTGTTCTCTTTTCCAGTTTTAGGCGCGATGCACCTTATGGTCTCGGCGTGGCGGCGTGAATCGTCGTCTGCTGTCGTGACGGCCCATTTGCTTGAGCGCAAGAGAGGGCGCCACCGCGTCAGCGCTCGTCGCGTAGCGAGAGAGAGCGAACGGCGCGCGTTGATATGAAAACGCTCTTTTTGCGATGAACGCTGAACTGAACTACCAGCTCGCAAGGAACGAGGACGAGCCCTCGCCAGCGAAAGACAACGCCGACGCAGGCAGTGTCTGCTAGCGAGTTTCTAGATTGAAAAAATCGACAGGTCTTCGAGCCGTCACCTGAGGCACCGCCATCATCATCGACGGGGGGTGGGAAGGGACAGGGTCAATCCCCTCTTCCCCCTAGCCTCGCCCGAAGGAAACTGCCGGACTTAAAATAAAGTTTATTCATTCATTCATTGCTCGCGCTGCACAACCGTTCACTGCCCACCTCGCCGTATATATAGGCACTGGATCTGGACCTGCAATGTAGTGCCGGTGGGAGATTTATCTTGTGCGTAAATAAACCATAAAGATTCGCCGCGTGCGCGTTAACTAAAAGTGGACTGCGGGTCTCTGTGACTAATCGCTTCTGTCTCTCATTGCCCATCAGCAGTGATTGGCATGTTCCAGTAGGAAACACCGGTCCATCACTGCGTGCTTTGCCCCCTCCCCATGTTTCACGTTAGTGGAGCCGTTTCGTGCGCGTCTCAAGGCCAGTTTTCAAAGTGAAATTAAATGTAGGCGCCTTGCGTGACAGAAAACATGCTTAAGCTCCTCCGAGATCTGCGTACCGCTAGCGGTAAATGGTGTCTTTTTTGTGTTTTTTCTCTCTTTATTTCTATTTGTTTCTATTATTCTTCCTGTTTTTTTTTTCCCTTTCTTCCTCTTTTACTATTCCTCGCTTGCGTCTTTCAATTCTTATACGTGCTTTGTGTTGTCGTGTTTCCTTAGCCATAGTAGTAATTTCCGCACTTTATATCACCATCAAGGTGCTCGAAGAACAAGAGGAAGAAGTTTTCTCTTTGGCGCGAGTGCACGCTCAATGTGCTACAGCTGGCTATGCTATATGTGGTTCTGCCTGCGTTACGCCAAGCGACGACGTCAGCATACGAGAGCCTGCCCACCTAAAGTGCTCCGCACTTAAAAATCGTCACTCAAGCACTCCGTACCGATGGATTGCCTGCGAAGCTGAAATGTGGTGGTCGTGGTGGTGGAAAAACATTTATTTATAAAAGTACAGCCCTACAGATGCACTTGGAAGTCCACTGGATATTCCAGAAGTCCACTGAAGATGATCGCCGATAGGGCGCGGGCCACCAAGGAGCGCTGAGCGTCCCGGGTAGAGCAGCCGAGCTCCTGCCAAGCCTCTCTTGTGGGTAGGGGGGACGAAAAAAAAGGCCCCGCCTCCCCGAAGGGAATCGTGAGGAAATGCGAATGCATTTCGCGCGCGCTTCACTCCATTTATATATACGTGCGAGCGAGCGGACGGGAGAGTGGGGCGCAGGGAGGAGAGAGAGCGAACGGCGAGAGAAGGAGCGGCGAAGCACTGCACCTACTCTCTCCACACACGCGGGAGCTCCGCCGAGCTCCCGCGATTTGAGCGCCCTCACACACCAGAGCGCGCTCCTCTCCACTCACTCTCCGCTACTCCGCCCGCACCACCTGCTCTGGTTGCTAGGGGCGAGGATAAGCGCGCGCTCCCGCAGCTGTTGCTATGGGAGAGGGAGTGAGAGCGGAGAGATGCGGACACCGACGGACGCCTGACATGCCCCGACTAAGAAATGCATTCGCATTTAAAAAATCTACGCAAAATCTCCACGAAGTGAATCATGACGAGTGGGCGAAGCACTGGTGATCGTTCTTACCGTAAATCACCCGTGACATTGCCCACTTGCGCATGTAGATGAGTGACAACGCGTGTGTACAGTATATGCAATGTGTTTTGCCGTTGAGCCACCGCTTCCCGCGCCCTCAACACCGGAGTAACAGCTTGTTGTCGGCGTTGCCGTTTTGCCGCTGCTTCCCGAGCTCTCGCCTGCGGGGTAGCTTGCTGTCTGCGTAGACGTTAAGCCGCCGCATGCCACGCTCTCGGCGCCGGAGTAGCATCTTGTCGGCGTTGCCGCTTTGCCTTTCGCGGGCGAGAGCGCTTTCACGATCGTTTTCATCCATGGCAGATGTGGTCTGGAAAGCGCTTATTCTTCAGCGTCACCGTCATCGTCATGACGTATAGGGGGTACCTTGCATGTGCTGTGCCGTGATGGCAGAAAGAGAATGTGTGGTCTGGAACGCGCTTATTCTATCCTCATCAGCGTCATCCTCATCGCCGCACAACGGACAAGCCTAGACCCTACGGTACTTCACCCCTAAAAGGAAGACGCATAGCAGGGCATGCTGAAATCATGTGGTAGGTGTCGGCCAGCACCCCACAATGCGCACAGTAGCCGTATATACCAGGCACGAAATGTTGGGCGGCCGCAAGACACAAGAAGGCGTTCGTCTGCAAGCGTCTCAGAAGTCGCTCTTCCGGTTTAGAGAGGCCCCGTGCAGGGTCTGGGTAAAGACGGCGCGAGGTTCAATAAAAAATTACACCATCTCCCGCTAAAGGGAACCATGTGTAGATGTGAAGCAGCGGGCGCTAACGCTTACATTGGCGGTGGCGTTGACGCTGGTGCTCATCGCAGCGTTGCGCAGGACAGAAAACTGGGGAGGCACAAAGCACGCAGTGATGGAGCGGTGTTTCCTACTGGAACATGCCAATCGCTGCTAATGGGCAATGAGAGACAGAAGACTCCGACTGGACACAGAGACCCGCAGTCCGCTTTTAGTTAACGCGCACGCTGCGAATTTTTATTGTTCAACAACGCACAGGAGTAATCTCCCACCGGCACCACCTTGGAGGTCAAGATCCATTGCCATATCTACGGGGTGGCCAGTGAACGGTTGCGCAGCGCGAGCAGTCGGTTTTTCAACCAAGAAACTCGCTAGCAGAAGCTGCCTGCGTCGGCGTCGCGAGGCGAGAGAGGGGGGGGAGCGTAGGAGAGGAGAGAGAGGGGGGGGACGCGCATGCGCAGTGGGAGTATAGACGCCGCGGGCAGGGGATGCCTAGAGGAGAGAGGGGGGGAACGTGGGAGGGGAGAGAGGAGGGGAGGCGCATGCGCAGTGAGGGTGTGGTTGCCGCGGGGAGGGATGCCTAGAGGAGAGAGAGGGGGGAGAGGAGGTTTTTCATTTTTATTTTTTTTTAAAGGTTTGCGCAGTAAGGGTGGTCACGCCGGCACACCACCACCGGATTAAGCTTCGCCATAAGATGCTTCACGTCTAATAATCGATGATATCGCAGTACTGCGTAAGAGCTGAGGTGTGTGACGCGACGTCGGAGGGGGTAACGGCCGGGGAGAGAGAGACGCAGGCAGCGGCATGAGCCGCTTCGTTACCGGGGAGACCCGCGTGGCCAGGAGACCAGACTATGCGGATGGAGTGAGGTTGAAAACGCCATGAGGCCGCCTGGAGAAGGTGGGTGGCCGGAGGGGCTATGTCACCATGCACGTATTGGGCACAGGCGATGCGCGAGTCCGTGATGATGATTCTTGCTGTGCGGTGAGAGGCGGCCAAAGCGATGGCGACCTCTTCAGCCTGAGTTGCATCAGGTGCGCGGAAAGAGAGGTCGTCAATGTGATGACCCCCCGGAGATCACTGCGGACGTAAAGTATCCTGAGAAAGTTGGTCCTGAGACATTTACATAGAAGACGCCAGGAGTGTTGGAGTACCGAGTGTGAAGAAATTGTGTTCGGGCTAGGCATCTGCCTGTGTGTTGACAGGGATCCATGTTGCGCGGTAGAGGCTCGACCCAAAGCTTTTGCCGCCACAGCTCCGGAACGGAGTCATCGGGAGGTGGGGTAGAGATCGGGTTCAGTGAAAGCCTGTTCTGAAGGCGGCGCCCAGGAGCCGTCCGGGACAGGCGGTTGATTTGAGTTATGCGATGGACCTCTCGCAACTCGACATACGAGTAGTGCACTCCCACGCGGCGATTGGAAGTAGCACTAGGAAGGTCCAGTGCTCGCTTGTAAACCGAGCGGAGAAGTGCGTCCAGCTGATTCTCGAGGTGGAGATGCAAGCGAAGGTAGAGGGGTGGCGTAGAGGACTCGGCTGGTCACAAACGCGTGAGCAAAGCGGAGGGAGTGCCGACCGCGAAGGCCGCCACGATTGGTGGAGACTCGCCGAATCAGCTGAAACGCACGGCCTCGGTGATTATCTCGAGCCGAGATCCATCGAAGTGTCTTCTGCCTCTGATTTTGATTGCTTTATCATAGCACTTGAGAAATGCGTGATTCAAGCTTTGCGTTTGTAGACGTTAGCTTAAAGAATATTGAGAACACCTAAAAGATTTTGCGGGGAGCGACTCACGCGGCAGCGTACATCATCGCTACCTATATGTGCAGACAGAACCTGACGAGAAACTAGCGCAATTTAGTGAGCCTGTGGTGCGTAGTGGGGCCTGCTATGGCAGTGGGAAGTCGGCGCCATTTTCGCTTCTAGGTGTTCTTCCTACACGTATCTACGCCGAGATTTGTTACTCTGTTTTGTCTGTCACTCGCAAATAAACTTCCCCTTGTGTATAGCAGGGTGCGTATAGTACCCTAAATTGTTATTATTTGTTCTAAGCACAAATCATTTTTGCGTAAATACCATGATGACGACCGGGTCGGCATACTATACTCTCCCATATATCAGAACCTGCTGTAACGTTCCCGGGTGATGATGATGATGATGACCTTTTGCTGATGGCGCTCACCCACAAAGGGGTGCTGCATTCTTCTGGCTGTTAACGTAGTTTTCGGCCGGCCCCGGCATATGTCCCATAGGATCCAATGCATTGGGTACCCCGCGGTTACCATTTTAACGCGATGGCGTTAAAGAGCTCGTTCCGCAGAAATTCCGGCGTCGGTGTCGGCGTCGGCGTCGTTGGTTGTGAGCGAGAAATCACCATCTTGTCCGTGACCGAAAAATCGAGAAAGATGCAAATAAAACAAATAATAAAAATTTCTGGGTCCGAGTGAGGATCGAACCCGGGACGTCTGCGTGGCAAGCAGGTGTTCTACCACACAGCCACGCCTCTGCTTGGAAATTCAGTGAAAATAACTTTCATGATTCGCAAACGCAAGCGTCCTTTATATTGGCGTCGCAATATAACATGTGATATCCCAGGAATATTGCGTGGTACAAGCGTACATTGCCATCGGGCGTCAGAATATGCGACTATCATAACGATTTCGTGCCGGGCACCCATTACAAACGGCACGCACCTTACTGCGCGTATTCCCTTAACCCCACGTAGTGGGTGCATAGCAAGTATGCACAAGGTGGTTGAAGTAGGCATTCGGGACAGGACATCGCTATCGCGTTCAACTCTTAAAGGCGAAGATTAAGGGTCCCCCAATTTTTTTTTAACCTCCTTGGCTGTGGGACCATCCGCGACTGACGGACCATCTCCGCACGGTACGTTGCGAACCGGCTTTGCGAGACGGCCCAGGCGATCATGTTAACATGGATCATGTTGACCATTCACGTTGGCTTGTCTTGGTCCGCTTGTGGCTTGACGATCGAATTGGCCGCCAGAAGCGGTGAGGGTAACAAATATGATGCATTTTTAAGTCCCGCCACCAGAAACACGACCTCCAAGATCTGTACTTTTAATTCAGTCACGGTGAATGACGTGTTTGGGAGCTAAAAATCGGTTTTGATTAATTCAACAAAATTAAGGAGTTCGAGATTAGTTTTTTGTTGCCCGGAGTCACCCTGTTTGCGTAGACTGGGTGCCGCGGGAGATTGTAGAAAATGCGTATCGTGGTCATCACGCGTTTCCTTGATCTCTCTTGTTGCGCCATGGATTTGTTGCGGAGATTTGCGCGCAGTGACGACGCGGAAAGTCACGTATCACTGCAGCTGCCTGAGAGACGCCTTTTACTCATCGAGCGTGAGAAAATGCGCCAGGCGACCCTGCACGACTTCTTCAAGCGAAATGTATGAAATAATATTGTGTGCTTTTCACCACTACTCTAATTTCTCTCCTTTTTTTCCCGTTTCTTGGCTCATACGTTTCTTTTTTATTAAGTTTATATATATATATATATATATATATATATATATATATATATATATATATATATATATATATATATATACATATATATATATATATATATATATATATATATATATATATACACGGTGGGGCGTGGCGCCGACGGCAAGAAACAGCCGAGACTGTCCATATAAATGCTGTCGCAATAAAACAATTTTTAGAGTGAGAGCTCTACTAAGACATGTATCCCAAGGTCATACATAGCGTCGCAATGACCTTGAGCCAGCGCTGCGCAAGTGCGGCAGGTGTGACATCGCGCAAAGTGATCCACAAGCGGAGAGGCGTCGAAGCTGCGCTCGCTCGGAGCCTCGCCGCCGCGGTATCACGTGACCGGAATGAGGCTTAAAACACTGTGTGCATAGTCTTTGCAAAACAAAGCCAAACATACATTTCGCTCATTATAACTACAGGCTTAAAAGAGTTAAACCTCAACCAATTTTTTCTGTCCCCTGCAGTCAGTAATACTAGCAGCGTAATCTTTTGGATGCTTCAGTGAATTTGCTCATCAAATGTGTAAACATGTCACACAAAGACTGATATTTAACATTATCGTCATAGTGGGAACATGGCTTTTACAGGTTTGCACCTTTATTTGTGAGACCTTCGTTCTGTAAAACCATTCGATTTCTAAATCATGGTGAGAGAGGGTCGATAAACGTCTTTATTTGAGAAGATAGCTCAGGAGAAGCGTCCTTTGTCCAGGACTCCGTGAGGTCAGTCCGTGTCCTCGGCCCTCGTGACCAGTCGAGGTTTGAGCTGGTCAAGGCTCTCTGTAAAATAAGTTGCTGTGGTAAGGGTCGGGGCGTTTAATGAAGATTGTTATGCAGCCTCCTACTATATGTTGAAGGGACGCAGGTTTTTCGCAGAAGTGGCATTGTGGAGAGAATTGTGTGGGGGCTATGAAGTGATTCCTGGTTGGGTGGGAATGTGTTGCCCTGTTGAGTACGGAGTGATCTCTTCATCTCTCTAGGTCAGGGGTCTCAAACTCACCTCAGCCAGCGGGCCGCAGTCACGCTAATTACTCCCGCAGGGGCCGGGGCAGTGAAGGATGTAGGTAAAAGCGGGGGGGGGGGGGGGGGGGGGGCTTTGTTGAAAGAAAACTTTCCCATATCTCATATAGCGGTCATTTCTGAAGGAAATTGGTGCCATGCAGGATTCAAACAACATGTCGATACCTATCTGCAAATTGACTCGAATCTGGACGCTGATTAAAAAATACAATTTTCGTTTTACTGTTATGTTTCAAAACAAAGTGACACATGGGATGCCTCACAGAGTAAATGCTTTAAACCAGTCAAGTCTGTGTATCTCATAAGCATACTTAATAAGAAATTGTTAAAAAAAATGTGTGGTGGAGACCGTCATGTGCGGGCCGCGGGCCGCATTCGAGAGCCTCGCGGGCCGCATGCGGCCCGCGGGCCGCGTGTTTGAGACCCCTGCTCTAGGTAGTGACGTGTGCGGGGGGGGGGGGGGGGGGGGGTACGTCGGTATGCGAGTTAGCGTGTAATGCTGCATGATGTCGAGGAAACAATTTCTATCTCGACCTTACATTGCATCATCTACATTCCCGTCTACGTCAACCGTTGGCGTTTCGGTCACATCCCGGTAGTGGGTACGTGCGACTCACCGAGGAACGGTCAAGAAGGTGTCTTCGTTTTTCGTACAAAGCTCGGTCTAGCATCGCCCGCCAGTCAACCTTTCCGGGCTCTTTCCTGCGATCGGCGACATGGAGCGCTCTTCGACCGAGCCGACCCCTTCGCACTCGCACCACGAAGACTCCGCTGATGCACATCATTCGCACTCCAGCAAGACAGGTACGTGGGCACTTCGACAGGTAAACGCAGTTGCTAGAGTACAAAGACGTTTCTCACCTCGTGCAAGAGCGTACTCTTCCTCATCCCTGACGAATGTTATCCATGTCGAGACGCGTTGATTGCAGCGAGATTTTTGTTCGACCACTCCTTGTATCGTACATTGGAAAGAAACAACGTATACCCCGCTTTCCCCACTACGCTCGTTCAGCAAGGAACGAGCGCATTATTTCTGACTTCAATAGAATAAACGTTTTGGCTAGCTAGTTCGGTACATTCAATGAAGCCATGGCGCTGAAAACACAGGGACCAAGCACACGTCCTGTGCTCTTACTTGGTCCATGTGTTTTCACCGCTATGGCTTCATTGAATTTCCGACTCACCCATATTTTCAACCTTGTCGATTTATTGCGATAGTAATTTAATAGACACTCTAAAAGCATTTTCGCCGTCGCCGTGATGTTCCTTATAAAGTACAAACCAATAACATCGCCTCGCGCGTTGCATCTTCTATGTGCGAGTGAAAGCGTGGCATAGAGGAGCTGCCGGAGCGAGGAGCGGCGTGGTTCCGGAAATAAATGTGCACTCTGACTGGCCGGTGTCGTCACCCTCGGTCGCGCGCGCCGTATATCTTTACAAACGTATGAAGGGACGGCTCATATCTTTGTACGTGTTGTGTTACGATCGCAAACTTTGCGTTGAAGCCATAGACAGAACGCGCGTCGATACGCTCGTTGCAGCGACCGCATTTCCTAATGCCACCGTTTTGTCGAGGTATACGCCGGGTGGCATGCTAAAGGAGTGAGATGCTAGCCTTTGAAACTGGCAAGTGCGCCAAGACAAGACGACACACAAGCACTCTGTGGGGAGCGGGAAAGGCGGGGGGTCTGGAGCTGTGTGAACCGGGGTGCCAGTGCCCTGGCCCTGCATGGTCTGGTCACATGCGAGCAACGTGATGACCATCCGGTGGTAAGCGCACCGATAAAGTCTTCCTTCGTTCACTCCCTCCTTCCTCCCTTCCTTGTCCCTGTCTTCGTGCGCTTACGGGTTTCAATACGTGACTATATCAAATAGCTCGGACCCAGCCTCTAATGCTACCCTTCTTTTTTATAACATTCTAAGTTTGTTGCTTTGTACTTGCGGCAAAACTGCGACTTTCTTTTGTCCTGCTCAAAAGTAATCTGTTTCTTTGAACTCTGTGACTGCTGTATATTCCTGTGTTTGTGTGACTACTAGATATATTCTGTTTCTCGATTGCAGCGACTGATTCGCTTAGTGATAAGGATATTGAGAAGATTGCCGAAGTGGTCACAAGCGACCTTACCATGACGAAGACAGGTAAGCCGTGCTCCGGAAAAGCTCGGTACTTCCTCCTATTGTTAGCGCAATTCATTCACCCGCGTAAATTTTAACTTACGCTCTTATGCGTGTCCTTTTCAGGCTTTTTTTTTATTTGTTACGCCCTATGCACGTGGTAAAGAGATGCTAAATCACTTAAAAATGACCTTGGAGTTTGATCGCTACTGAGTTCGAAAACCGGTGTGAGAGTTCTCAAAAGTGAACGCAGAAAGCATTAAAAAAAAAAACAGCAGCTGCAGCAGCTGCAGGGCTCCTTGAGGTTTTGAGCGTACGTGTTGACGTCATCTTCAGTATGTCGCGCGATCTGCAACAGAAGCTCTGTTGAAGCGCGGACTACGCGATTAGCTCCCGCAACGACGCGAAGCCGGAGCTAATCACGGATGCCATGGTTGAAGATACGAGATACGCTCGTTTGCATTTCGCTCGGCTGTTAGTCGTTATGGCTGATATTGTAATCCAGATACAAAATTTTCAGCGTCTCTATACACACTTGAGCATCGGTACATAAACAGCGCTGCCGTAGTTGGGATCAGTGAGTGGCGGGATCCTTCCGTCGAGTGCAGTGCGGCTCCGCCAAAGGTACCGAAAATGACGTATAGTTCCGGTTATAGTTTGCTTACCCGGCCACACTTGCGGCGAGCTCGCGTAGGTGGAGCAAGACAAGCTTTTCTTTCGCGTATGCTATGGCTCCTGCAATAGCAAGCGCTCAAAAAACTACTACATCACCAACAATAATGGCGGTCTTTGTTATAACCACAAAGTTTTACCGATTTCTCAAACTTCCAGCTTCCCTTTAACTCAAGTTTCGATAGAGGAACGCTGATGGATTACGATCACGCGTCTTATGGCCGTCAACTCAAAAATGCGTGCCGATGGTGATCAGGATCATCATCATCATCATCATAATGACCATCGTCTTCATCAGGGTGTTTTTGCAAATTACGGTAATACCGTACTGAAATACGGTACAGTACGGTACTGAAATACGGTACGGTACGGTAGTGAAATACGGTACAGTATTACAATACTGCTCCTCCTTTCGCGCTTTCTGCTTTTGCCGCTCCTCATACCTGTGAAGGTAGGCTAACACTACAAATGCTTTTGTTTAAGCTACAATGGGTGGGGTTGTCATGCCTCATTGCTGCCTCTCAGCCTACGCATTGTTGACGAGGAACCTGTCCTTCGGTGGACGCACTGTCACTACAACTGCAAGCGCTTATAGCACAACCAGCGAGAGAGGAGGAGTCACACTGTAATACCATACGGTACGTATTTCCATACCGTATTTCTGTAACTTGCTAAAAAAGATCTATTGGCGTCTCCTTCGAAACTGGGCTGCCACAAAGAGCCACTTATCCCGTTTTTTTTTTTTTTATACCGGTGGTTACCGCATATTTAGCAGTCTTTTAAGCTTTTAAACTTAAAACTTAAGCCGTAACGCTCCCGATATAGCCGAAACGAATGGAATACTTCGGTATAACGGTCATTACAATCTACGCAAGTATATTGTAGAGATGATCCCCTGTACCTCGTTACACAGATAACTTCGTTGTAAAAATCATGCAGCGCAGCTTGTAATATAATCAAGACGCAAGGAGTGATATTTTGTTGTGGGTACAACTAATGAAACCAATGGGCAATTAAGCCATGGAAAAAGCATTGGGTAAATTATTTGTTTGCGTTTTTTAACTGATTTTCAACTAAATTGGAAGAAATTAAAGAGGACGAATAATCCTTCCTTTCCGTAGGGGGGGATCTGAACCCACAATCTTCGAAGGTTGTGGCACACCGGCAGTGACATAACGGAAGTCAAGTATGAACAGGAACAGAGAAGAGATGCCAAGAGAAAGAGAGAGAATAAGCTCTTCATTCAAGTTCTAATGAATGACGTGTCTTCTTTTTCCTGTACGCAGGTCCATTGAGCGAGCCTCTGAGCAGTTGAGCCGTCCTAACGGGACGCGACTGCTGGCTCCTTTGGAGGAGAACGGCATCGTGCATTACGCCGTGTTCAGTTACTGGTCCGAAACTAGTGACAGCGTGAAGAAGCACAAGGCAACACTGGATCTGTTCAAGGTTAGCCTCTCTCAAAAGTCATACCCTGCTCAGAAAAAAAAAAAAAAAGATTGAGTGTGGTTTAACTCTCGTAAACCTATAGTGATCACGATCGAAAGGTATGCTTCGCTTAGTTTTGCAAAGACTATACAAACAGGCGTCGGCTGCAGTAGCTCAATATTGGTACGCTTCCGCGCTTGGTGAGCACCTCCATAACGAGCTATATGGCCTCCCCTTAATACGGTGTTTCGCAAACACCGTATTACCGCAAATCATTAGAAGGGAATGGCGCGATTGATCTCCGTTGGATTCGAACGGGGGTCTTTCCCAACCCAGAAAGATTAAACAAAATTTTTCCAGCGCTGAATGGGCAGGCCGGTCCGTGGTGTGGCGGCTCACCACCACTTTGTCACATTTCGTGGGGATGCCTAAACGGACAACCAAATTTAGATGCCTTTTTTAGGTCAGTAAAATCTTTCTTACGATAAATGGGAGGCACAGCTCACCCGCTCTGACCCGGAGGTGCAGCTTGCGCTCCTGGGTCACGTCAGGCAGGCGGCAGTAGCCAGTGGAGCCCTGGACTTGGGGCCCCACCCACGGGGCTCATGACCGCTTATCCCAAACCCTTATGAATAAAGTTATTTCTCTTTCTCTCTTTCCGGTCTGAGTATAATGACTATGAAATATTTATAATGGCTAAAACATCGTGAGGCAGCGTGGTTTCTGCGGGAATCATAAGACTACCAGGAGTTTACGAGGGGTCGCAGGTTCGAATCCCCGATCAGGTCTTTTGGAATTTTTTTCTGCAGATTTATTTTTTCTTTATGCCTTTTTTATATATATAAATACATATACATATCCTGGACATGACGGCGACGGCGACGGCAAAAATCAGCCGAGAGTGTCCATATAATTGCTATCGTTGTAGCAGCGATGCGTTTCACGGCCACATTCTGCTATATTGATTGAAGTTCGCGGTCCGCCCGTACTTTCAACACGTTCTTGTTCATTCGTGTCCATCCCGTGTCTCAGGTGCTGCGGCGACACTAGAGGCGGAGGGACGCCGGGCGCCAGCACCTCTCGGGTGGACTAGTGTACGCCGTCAAGATGCTGCCTTCCTACAGCAGGCAGCTGCTCGAAATCATCGACCACATTGTCAAGTGAGAACCCATTGTCAAGTGAGAGGAGGGGCGCAAGACCAATACCATAAATTGACATAATAGGGAGAGGGGGCACAAAGTCAGCCCCATACATTGACATAATAGGGAGGGGGGGGCACTGCGACGAACCTTGCCCTCCCTCCCCCCCCCCCCCCTGAAGTGGAACCCTGCGCACGCTTATGCACAGGGCTGTTATAATTTTGCTTCAACAGAGAAAGCACTTTCATTTGAGACGACAGCGACATATAAAATGGTTATTCTTGTGATCGGAAGTGACGATTTATCATTAAGCAGTGACGACAGTGCTCGAGAAGGCGCTGTGGAGGCACCCATGCAGCCCTTGTTAGAAAGGTGCATACAGCGTGGTGGAGCGGAGTCTAATTATTCTCGTTTTGTTCTCTAATCGTCGAAACGCAGGGACTTCAAAGTGGACATGTTCGTGGCCGTGACGCACATGCAAGAAACGTGCCAGTACACTTTCGACTGCAAGATCACGGGACCGACCACGTGGAACGACAAATACGACAGTCGCGAGCTTCCCATAGTCAGTCGCCTTTTTCGCTTTTAGTACCTCCGATAGCGGATTAATCCTGTACCAATTTATCCGAAAGTTACGGATTAGTAAAATGCGACGAGGCTATAGGAGCGAAAGTTGCGATTCAAATCATTAGAGTCACAGGCGGAAGTTTAAAAGGCCGGAAATCGCCGTAGCAGTTTAGCCGAGGGAGGGTCGCTCTCAGGGTCGCTTACGAATTCACCTAAAACTACTTGAAGGCGAGAGCCATCTGCAACTTTTTCTTCGCAGACGATGTGTCGATTTTTCCCCTATACCCTCTTCGGAAAGCCTCCTGCACCTGAGTGGTTTTACACTGCGTCCAAGGAGCGGAGGCGTAAAGCACGCTTTCTATTCGTCACTGGTTTTGAACTGTCTCCGTGATCGGCCTACCTTCGAGCAAGCGATGACGTCAGATGATGACGTCATGGCGACACGATGACGTCATGATTGCGCCAGATACTTCCAATCTGTGACGTCATCACGGGATGATTTTTTTGAATCACTCGAGTAGACGCCGCGACGCCGACGGTCAATTTTCGCGCTGGATGAGGCATGTACGCCTTGATAAGTCATTCTGATCTCGAAATGTAATGTTTATACACGCAGACGCATTGCTGCAGTATATACCGTACATCTTTATAATAAATTTCGATGATCATAAGGTTCCGGGCTGCAACTGAGGGGTGGGGGGTAATCCAGGGGAAGGGTATGGAGGCAGCACCTTGGCTTCCCCCTTAACACGTGATTGACGCGTCCACTTGTAATCACAGTTATCGAACATGTGCATGTGACTTGCACACTCTTACCAAGCTTTTTATACCGAGTATCTTCTTAGTACAGCAATCCAAACAGGGCAGAAGTTAGGGGACATTGAGGCTCGAAGCGATGAAAACAATCGTTAAACAGGGAATGTTGCTGGAGTCAGCGTTCCGATAAATAGAGTTGTCTTTCATTCCTAGAAGCAAGAAACGTATGCGACCCTGTGCAACGTGGAATTACTGAGTTATTCCACGCTGCACGTCGCCAGGTATGGCTACTTTGCGCCAATATGGCTGCTTTTTTAGACCACTGGTGGCATAGAAACGTCTTGGCTATTTTTTAGGACTACTTTCTTGCTCCTTCCATTTGAACGAAATTACCAATATCTTGCGGCGTCGCAGAAGCTGGATTTCAATTATGCGGCAAACACGGGGACCAGGGCGTCTTTTCAGCACCCAAAATTCAATTAAGCGCTTGCATTACACAGAGGAAAGACTTTTGAACACGTGGACTGAGACTCGGGAGAAAACTGTTGCTTTGTTCATGGGGTGGTGGTTGTGGTTCGAAGAAGGAAAAGGCGCCTAATTTCTGCAGCCCGGTCCTCATTTTGCAGACAACGCATTGCTGAACGACACTTCAAACGTAATTGGACTTGAATACGACAATCGAAAACGGTCCGCATCCAGAAAGCTTTGCAGTCATCTACACTGGAAATTGGATATCCGATGAAATGCCTGCGTTATTGTTTAGAATTAGGTACGTACTGAAACTCAGAAATATCAATTGTATGCACGGACTTCGTCATCACTCGAGAAACAATTGCGAATCGGCAATTGTGATTTTGAGCGCGAACATGCAGCCCAATTTTTTATTGTTGTCACAGACTGGTGCTTCTAGTCATTCCGAGAAAAGTTAGGCAATATACGTGTGAAGAGTGTCATTTCTGCAGCAGCGCGAAAACTTCGTCGTTCTGCACGAAATGATTACTAAAGTGAACAATTTATGTATTCATCTGAGCAATTATTACTTCGATGAGTTCTAGCATTCACTTATTTACCCTTCCATGAAAAGGCTCTTGCATTTAGTCACTTCAGTAAAAACGTCGCACTTGTTTTACCAAACGCGTGGCTACTTTTGGCTACTTTTACTGCCCTCGGCTTAAGTTGGCGACCATTTGGCTAGCTTTTCTGATTTCTTGGCTATTTTTTTTACTTTACGACCTCCCTGGTTGCACTCAGGGCTTAAAGTTTCCCATCATTGGATGGGGGGCCCTCACGGGGGCGCGACATACATATATGCATCAACATCAGCGCTTTTCAAAGGGTGCAGCAGTAACAGTTGATGTGCCAAGGGGGGGCCCGAGCCCCACCTTAAAAATGGAAGGGGGGGGAAGGGGGGGCCGGGCCCCCCTGGGCCCCCCCCCCTGACTTTAAGCCCTGGTTGCACTAATGAAACCTTGATCAACCACGAATGCACAGTACGATACGATCGCGCGGCTGCGCAACCGTGGATACCTGGACCTGGACATTCCGGTGGCGGTGTCCTTCACCCTCAAGGGCTTCTGGTACAGGCCGGAAAAGACCGACGACCACTCGGACTTCGCTCCGGGCAAGCCATGCGGGTATTTGACCGGTAGTAACACGCTGGGCAGCTACACTGAGGTACGCATGCGCACTCGATACTCGACACAGTCTTTCGATGTTGAACTTGCGTATACAGCGCATAAAATGGCCAATGGACGAAGAGCCGACAGAGACGAGCGCTGACTTCCAACTGGTTTTTTATTTCGAAAAAAAAAACATGCCTAAATGACTATGTAGACGAGATAGTACACGCCCCGAACCCAGACGCGATATCCAACAACGCAGTGCATGATAATTCACAAACCTGAAAAAAACAAAAAAAAAAAACAAAAAACACGACAATCATCATAACCCGTATTATGGCTAGGCATCGCAATGAAGCTACAAGGATGGTTATTGAAGCAGCAGCTATCGTGGGATGTGACTCAGTTAGCAAGCCGTGGGCCTTTTGCGATGCCCACGAGAAACAATCTGGTGGGCGCCGCCGCGCGGCTGCGCGCCCCGAATGCATTGCCGCCGTACGCGAGACTCGTTTATAAGCTGACAAGCAGCGTGTGAGAACAATTTAAAAAAAAGAAAGAAAAAGAAGTATTGGCTTCTGCTTTGCGTTGAATATTATTTTTTCCTTCCTCCTTTGAAGCTAAGTTCCTGCTTTCATGCACTGTTGCAGGCAGGGACGAGCGGGGATATATGCTCGAAGTGAGCATTATAGAGACGGTCAGAGATACGATCTTTGCAGTAAGACGGCTGTCACACAAAACACAGAAAAAGTCCTGTACTGCAGAAGCTTGTCGCCCTCCCGTAGTATAGTCCATAGGACTCTTTAAATTGTTTACATGTTTTCCAAGCACACAAGACGGACCCGCACGGCTGTTCGCGTTCGGTATCTGTTTTGGCTTTGCGCATTTTTTGTTATGCTGTTCTAAGACGGGTAGGCTTTCTTTTGACACCCCGATGGTGAGAACACGTGTTTTTGCCGCTGAAACATGAACAAAATACTAATACATAATGCAAAGATAAAGACACTTCCGGGAGAAAAGCAGGGAAAAACCACATCCGCCGCTTGGCAGTACCTTCTTGTCTACGCTTCTTGTGAGCCTGTGTGTCGTTCTGTGAATGACTGCAGACAGCCTAGTGCTATCAATGAAGGGGATGCGTGTGCCTTTCATGGCAACCGGCCGCCGTGCACAAACTGAACGCCTGTTTATATAGCGCCTGTTCAGCGCTGTTACAGTACCTGTTCTGGGCTCCTATTTCTTCGTCCTCGTCCCGTGTGCGCTGCTTCAACCAATAGGATGAGCGCTTATATGTTTGTATAAGTTTATGTTAATTCTTTGTCGTTTTTGTGATGTGCGCCGCCATGAGCTAAGACGATTCCTTATTCAAGGACTCTCATCAGCACACGGGTGCTACCTGCTTTTCGCTTGCTTGTTTCTGTCAGGTGTGCGACGACCCCTTCTACGAAAAGCAGATGACGGCCGTCGAGGCAGGCCACTTCTTGAATTACACGTTCTTCAAGGAGTACGAGCGCACCTTCGTTTTTGACTCCCTCAGAAGCATCGCGCAAAAAGGTAGGAATTTGCATGCGTACACTTTTAACAACCAAACTGTATAAGCTAGCCGCAATTTTTGCGACCTGCGGGTATGTGTCATGCGGCCTACGCGAAAACTATCATAAACGGGTATGTGCCACAGCGATTGAGTGAATTCGATCACTCACCATTGGTCCACTAAAAGTGAAGAAGAAAGCTATCGTCATCAAACAGGTATTCGCCACTGTGCGGCCTATCAGAAAGGTGTGACCATCATAAACGGGTGTCCATTGCTGCGGGGCTCGCTTGCTGATGTTGGCGACTGAAACTTGAAAACCGAAGTAAAATATTTCGCGTTGTCTGGCTCCAGTGTGTGTAGAGCATAATTCATATACTGCATGCCGATGAAACGAAAAAATGTCCCTCTCGCGATGCCTCAAAATCATGTCAGTAGAGTTTAATCGCATAGTAGCTATGAAAGTGTATTCACATGGTGGTGAATGGCACAGATAGCAAGCGCATGGCTGGTGGAATATAACAAACGCAGATAGCGATCTTTTATGCGTGAGCATAAGCGTGCGCAGGGTTCCCCTTCAGGGGGGGGGGGGGGGCGAACAGGGGCGTAGCCAGAAATTTTTTTTCGGGGGGGGGGGGGGCACCTCCTTGAAATGGCCATTTTTCGCTATGTATGCCATGGCGAAAAAACAATTTCGGAGGGAGCACGTGCCCGGTGTGCCACCCCTGGCTACGCCACTGGGGGGCGAAGGTTCGTTGCAGCGCCCCCCCCTCCCCTACGAAGCCAATGTATAAGGCCGACTTTGCGTCCCCCCTCTCTTAGGTAATTTGGGGGGGGAGGGGGGGGGGCCCTCTTGCCCCCCTCGTGCGCACGCCTATGTGCGTGAGTGACGCGTCGTACGTGGAAAGTGTACCAACAAGGCGTTTTCCCCAGTTCTCGAGTTTCGTGCACGTTCGCATTTCCACCCTAGACTCAATCCGAATCCACCGCCGCTTTTTCGTTGCGACAGCTCGGCCACACGAGGTGCTTTTGTGTCGTCGCCGTGCTGCTGCGAACGCAAAAGCGTGTGAGCTAAACAAATCTCTTCCATGACGTTTACCGCAGCTGCCGAATGCACTTGAAACTGCTTATACTAATCTTATACTAATCGAGCACCATAACCACAAGACCACCGCGGCGGGTTAGCAGTAGTAGTAGGCAGTAGCGTAGCCAGAAATTTTTTTCGGGGGGGGGGGGGGGGGGGGTTCTACCATACTTTATGTATGTTCGTGCGTGCGTTTGGATGTGTGCGTGCATATATACGCAAGCAAAACTGAAAAATTTCGGGGGGGGGTTGAACCCCCCCCCCCCTGGCTACGCCACTGGTAGTAGAAGGACGAGCAGGAGGCGTCACGCAGGTCTGATCAAGGGTGGGGGAGGGAGAATAAATCGCAATGATGACGATGCACGTGACTTCGCTAGCCAATCGCACCTGTTCGCGCGCTTACAGATTCGTGATTTTTCTTTTATTTTGCTAATAAGGTGTTGCACAAGTGTTAAATTACCCTTCGCGTCCTCTATATCAAAAGAGACGGCCGCCATACGTTACGGCCGTATGCTCATGCGCGCTGTGCAGGTGGTGCTGGCTCACCGCGCACATCGCGGTCTGAGCTTCGCGCTCTTCGACATAGACTACGAGGACGTGTTCAACGAGTGTCCGGGCAACGTGTACGGAGCCTTCGACCGGGTGGCCGCCGTGCGATGGCTCACAGACCGGCTGAAGGAGATCCAGAAAGGCAAAGTCATCGCGGACACGCGAGCGCTGGTCTCGTGACGGTGGCGCATTAACGCGACTGCCGGCCACATCAAGTGGCGATGGAAGTGGCGCCATTCTAATTTTTTATCTTTCAATTTTAACGAACGCACTTAATCGTTAGTTCGACATACCGGCGTCCTCCGCACTTATTTTCCTCACGCAGTGGGGCACTGCCTACATTGGATATGTTGGACAGAGGTGGGCATCTTGTTACACTGTCGCTGGGTTTGTTGCACTGCTACTTGATACTTATTTGTGCTTCTCGATGTGTCCATCAATGTTGTTAAATATTAATGCTATAACCGGCTATTGTGTAATTGAAAACTGTGTAATATGAATTATTGACCGAAATAACAACAGCTTTGACAACTGTTTTCTTATGTACGTCTGGAACCACGAGCGGTACGTCAGGAGGCTCACCACTTCCTTTTGTCCTAACCGCAAGGCAATGCTTTCTATTGTCGAAAAACTGAAAGACAAATGAGGCGCAATTTATCAAGGCGCAATTCTGAGATACGTCATCAGACGCGAATATTGCCTGTCGGCGGCGTCAACATGAGCGATGCGAAAAAGTCGTCACTCGATGACGCCCCCCATATGACGTCACAAATCTCCCAATATTGTGACGTCACTGTGCACGCCACATCATTACGTCATCGCACGACATCGTCGCTTGGCAAAGGTGGGCCGATCCCGGAGGTAGTGCAAAACTAGGTGAGCTGCAGAAAGCTTTCGGAGGGTGGGGGGTAAGTACACCGACGGAGATGGCTTTTAGGGGCGAAGCACCTTAGGGTCTAGGCTTGTCCGTTGTACCCACTATACGCCTTGACGATGACGCTGATGACGATGAAGAATAAGTGTGCTAGCACATGCAAGGTACCCGATGACGATTACGACCATGAAACATTCTCTTTCTGCCATGGATGAAAACGAACGTAAGGCGCGGGAAGCGGCGGCAAAACGGCAAAAACGCCAAGCGGGCTCGGAGTTGAGGGCGCGGGAAGCGGCTGCTCAACGGCAATGCCGACAACAAGCTGGTACCCCGGAGGCGAGAGCTCGGGAAGCGGCGACTAAACGGCAAAAACGGCTTGTGCAGTATATGACGTCTCGATACGATGCATTTCGTGCGACTGGAAACAACCAACAACCACCAGGGGAACGTGCATAGACCTCGTCTTTGCCAACCTCAGGCTAGATCCGATCGAAGAACCATTGGCTCTACATTTCATGGACAACAAAGCAGCAGTAATGAAGGCAAAACGAAATCCACAACTCGACACGACATACAATTTATGACCAATAAACTTTGTATATAACTGCACACCGCTTTGTCGCTCATTTACATGCGTGAGTGGGCAATGTCACGGGTGATTTTACGGTAACACCGAACGATCCCACTGCTTCTCCCACTCATCATCATTCACTTCGCGGAAATTCTTTTCTCCGAGTCGACCCTTCTAATTTTTCAGGGGCGAAGCAGCTAAGGGTCTAGGCTTGTCCGTTGTCTGTCCGTCACGGCACAGCACATGCAAGGTACCCTATTCGCCCCGAGATCGGGCTACAGGCGGCAGCACCGTCACCGCGCTAGTGTGGATAGGCGGCCGGCGGCGCGCATACAAATGTACGCAGCGGCGCTTTTTTGTGAGCGCTGTGAGCCGATTGTCGGCAAATAAAATGCGCTGACTGCAGCCTACTCGTAATATATATGTCATCCATTGCCGAATGGATGCACGAAGCTCGCCGAACGTCATTGTTATTTGCGAGAGAAACGCAATCTGCCATTGAAAGGGATGTTCGCGCTTGGTGACTGTCTGCGTTTTCGCACTATGTCACGTTTCTTCTATTTTTATTTTAAGTGTTGAGCTTGTGTCCCACCTACTTGGCGCTGCTGTAGTGCGACTTAATTCATTCTTTGCTTCATGCATGCTGGTCTTGGATACTAAAAAAAATGAGAAAGAAATCCCATATTCGTGGGGATGAGCAGAAATAACCGCGAATACGCATCCGCATTTTTTATTATTCACTTCTCCATGAAATGGACGTAGGACAGTTGATAAGCTTATTCAGGAAAGCTACGTGGCTGGCAGCGCTTTAGCGCGTTTGTTCTTGCTCCACTAACAGTATAAAAAGTAACCGTTCAGCACGCAGCTTTCTTCGATTGATTATCTGCATGACAGTGATGCAACAAAGGTTCGGTTATTTGATGGGACAAAACAAAAGCTTTATTTATTTTTTTTTTCAAGCGAATAAATACCGATCCTTCCGTCAGTTTATGCCAACGCCACAAAAGCGCTCAGGACATCGTAAAAAAAAAAAAGATATTTTGTGTGAAATTATACGACATAAGTGTGAGGCACGCCGTCTGGATTAATTTTGACCATCTGGATTCTTTAAAGCGAACCCAAATCTAAGCACACAGGTGTGTCCCTATAAATTTCACCCCATGTGAAAATTGCGCTCGGCGATTCAAGTTTAATCACCTCCGTGTCATTACATTTTCTGTTGTTTTTAAGGGACAATTTAAGTACAGAAGTGTCAGAATTTACTAGACAGAAATATTTCGCTCTAGTGGGACCAGGACTGTGCAATAAAAGGTTATCTCAAGCACAACTAAAGCTCGTCGCATAACCGATAAGCAACAGCGCCGCAGTTAGACACCTAACAACAATGCAAAACTTCGTTTATCACAGAGTCGCTAAAACGCTGCTTTCACGCATTATTTAATACTCCTCATGTTTGGGACGACGCCAAGTGCACTTTACGATGTGCTTCAACTACAAAGCGGCACCTACACCGAAATAATCCTGGCGAACGGAGGATACACAGCAGTCTCGGCAAGTGCACAAACTAATCGTATTGCAGCGCATATACAGCCGAGCAAGGCCAAATGTCTTTGTAGATCGTGCGAGGCAAACGTACAAGCAGTTAAACTTGCGCTAACAGAGCGGGACAAACCGCCCTTTGAGGATCAGCATGGGGTACTCGCCCATGCTAGCCTTATGTGGCTAGCAGACGACGCGAGGAGCAATCCACACTAGGCGCGCTTCAGCCAGTGGCCACCAGGCGGCGACTCTGCTCGATCTCGGGGCGAATACGCCCACCGTAACTTTCATGAAGTAGGGGAGCACCCACTATGCCATTATTCGTCATTCTACTGATAAGCGAGGTACCCGGCCGGTACACATCTTAAGGCATTATGTGCACTTTGTGCTGTGGCTGATGATGCAAAATAAGCGCGTTCTAGACCACATTCTTTTTCTGCCATGGATGAAAACGAACGTGAACGCGCTCTCGCCCGCGAAAGGCAACGCCGACGCAGACAAGCTACCCCGGTGGCGAGAGCTCGCGAAGCAGCGGAAAAGCGGCAACGCCGACAAACTCCGGAGGCGAAAGCGCGGCATGCGGCGGCTCAACGTCTACGCAGACAGCAAGTTACCCCGGAGGCGAGAGCTCGAAAAGCAGCGGCAAAACAGCAACGCCGACAACAAGCTGCTACCCCGACGTTGAGGGCGCGGGAAGCGGCGGCTCAACGGCAAAAACACATTGCTTATACTGTACGCACGCGCTGTCACTAATTTACATGCGCGAGTGGGCAATGTCACGGGTGATTTACGGCAAGAACGATCCCCAGTGCTTTGCCCACTCATGATTCACTTCGTGGAGATGCGTGGATTTTTTTTTCACTGGATTGGCGGCGGGGAGGGTGTCGTGAGGAAGTTGTAATCATGCCAGTTGTTCATTTTAAAAGGCACTCAAGCCAATCGATTATTTGCAATGCATGCAATCAAAATTTGGAAGTTCACTTCTAAATAATAGCTGCCCAAGATCTGCGGCCCGGAGCGAAAGGGCACATCTACCTCCCCCCGTTCTCTCCTGCAATCGACGCCTTCGCTGCCGCGGCGACATTTTGTGGGAGGGTGAAACGCAAAAGCTCTCAAGTGGTTTTATTGCGATAGCAATTATATAGACAGTCTCGACGGGTTTTTGCCGTCGCCGTCATGTCCCGTTTAAAGTCCAAATTGATAAGAACCTCCCAGCGCATCGTACGTTCTACCCGCGCGTAATAGCGCACGAGCGGGGGGCGACGAACGCGGCTGAAGCAGAGATCAAACGAGCCGGACCATCTGCGTCGCTCGGAAGGGCGCATGCGATAAGATCCGCCCGCCTGTTAGACCGGCCGTCGAATGCTCAAGCAGAGGAAACGCTACGCGCGTCCTTAACGAGCATGAAAAGACGCGAGGGGGGGGGGGTTGCTCGCGCAGCAACAATGAACCATTTTTCGAGTGCGGTCGCCATCGCTGGCGCGCGCGCTATCTCGGCAGCCATCAGCGGGCGGCTCGTATACCCTTCTACATGCTGCGCTCTTAACGCAAAAAGAATTGTGCGAAAAGTGTCCCTGGAGCGGCCGTATTTTCTAACACCAGCGTTTTGTAGAGTAGCGGGAGATCGGATCCAAAAATAGTTAGCTGCCAGCCTTACTTTGTATAACATTACAATTTGTTGCTATCGCATTAATTGCTTCACCCTTGCGGTGAAACTGCGACTTTTTTTGTCTGCGCTGTCGGCAGTAACAGCCCAGCATTTTATCTCCACCACAGGCAAAATTTTGCCGTTGCCGTGATGTCCTGTTTTATTAATCGTGCTGGCAATCCTGCCACAGGTGGTGGTGACATATTGCGAGTGGCGAGAGTCGCGTCACGAGGTGGCAAGTTGTCGCGCACACCCGCGTGCCCATGACAAAGGGCCAACGTCTGACAAAAAAAAAGAAGTCACGCTGCATGAGCGAAGCAATGAATGCGATAGCAACAAACTGGAATACGAAGCAAGGCTAGCAGCTAACTCATTTAGAATCTAATCTCGCGTAACCCTACAAAACACTGGCGTTGCAACTCAGTTCTGTGGAATCCCGCAATGTGGCGGAAGTATTGAGAAAGAGAAATTAACAAACAACCTTTTGTAGCACAAAGCCACCAGGGAATCTATATTGAATTAAAGCTTCTTAGTAGGAAAAAAACTTCCCCATCTCCCGCTAAAGGGACCATGTGTGGGAGATGGTTAGCTTGAGCGGGAGAAACGTCGCCGCTCTCGTTTCGCGGCAGCGGCCCGGGCGCTCATCGCGGCGCTGCACAGGAGAATGGGGCACGCGCGCTCCGTCATTTTCATACCGCGGAACTACCATGGCGCCCTCAGCGGAGTATGCCGCTGTCGCACCATCTGTCGTGCGCGCCGCTCCGTAGAGTATTCCTAGAGGATAGAACGGGGGGGGGACCGTAGGAGAGGAGACGTGCATGCGCTATGGGAAGCGGGAGCCGCTTCGTACAGTAGAGGATTCCTAGAGGAGAGAAAGGGAGAGGACGCGCATGCGCTGTGGGGATGTGGGACACGGGAGCCGCTCCGTAGAGTATAGGATTCCTACAGGAGGGGGGAGGGAACGCGCATGCGCTGCGGGGGGGTGTGGGACGCGGAGGCCGCTCCGTAGAAGATTCCTAGAGGAAAGAGGGTGAGCGTAGGAGAGGAGAGAGGGGACGCGCATCCGCTGTCGGGGTGTGGGACGCTCCGTAAGTATTACTAGAGGAGAGAAAGGGGGGTGAGCTTAGAGGAAGAGAGAGAGGGAGGGGTCGCGCATGCGCTGTGGGTGTGAGGACGCGGGCGCCGCTCCGTAGAGTATTCCTAGAGGAGAGAAAGGGGGGTGAGCGTAGGAGAGGAGAGAGGGGACGCGCATGCGCTGTGGTGGTGTGGGACGCAGGGAAGGAGGGACGGACTAAGACTCCGTAGAGGATTCCTAGAGGGGAGAGGACGCGTATGCGCTGTGGGACGCGGGCGCCGCTCCGTAGAGTAGATGATTCCTAGAGTAGAGAAAGGGGGTGAGCATAGGACAGGATAGGGGGGAGGGCACGCGCATGGGCTGTGGGGGGGGAGTGGGACGCGGGGGCCGCTCCGTAGAGTAGAGGATTCCTAGAGGAGAGAAAGGGGGGTGAGCGTAGGAGAGGAGAGAGGGGGACGCGCACGCGCTGTGGGACGCGGGAAGGAGGGACGGACTAAGCCCCCTCCAAACACATGCAAGCAAGATCAAGGAATGGGGTCAACCTGGGAGACAGACACCACCCGCCTAGCCATTGCTATGCAGCCTCTCTGTGCTCTCGTCCATGACTGATGACTGTGGTAGTGGTTGACGGCCTTCATATTACTACAGTGTTCTGGTTCGCATAATGAATGCTTCCCTACTTCATGAAAGTGGCCGGACGCGGGACGCCGGAGGGACGCGGGACGGACATAACCACGAGCATAAGATGCTTCGCATCTAAAAACTTCATCCTGGTCCAACGATCCGACTCGGCATCTCTGCTTGGGGAGCTAGCTTCCTAGTTAGCTCAACTGGTGGCGAGCAAGTGCTAAAAATCGCCAGGCCTGCGTGGAACACGCAGCAGTCACAGCGAAAGCTGGAAGACCGGCCTTTCTAGCCCGTTGTAGCCTCTCTCGGAGCAACTAATACAAGTACACATAAGGTACCCCACTACGCCATAAATCCTCGCAATTTTCATGAAGTAGGGAAGAACACTAAATTTTTTGTCATTCTGCAAAGTGTGGTAACCGCTACACATCTGTAAGGCATTATGTGCACCTTGTGCTGTGGCTGATGACGAAGAATTATGGCCGAGCCCTTCGTAATGGGTTGGAAGTACTCAACGACCCACTCGTGCAATTCATTGTGCGCCGCCTAATATTTTACTCTTCTACGACGCAATATTACATGTTAACATGATTCCCTGCCTGACATGACGCCTGTGTAGGGTATTTTTGCAAAGCAGTTTCAAGCACGTGTGGCTCAGTGGCAGAATATTCGACTGCCGTGCAGAGGGCTCGTGTTAAAGTCCCATCCAATCCTGGATATTTTTTCGCTGACCTTGTGCGTGCGTAAGGCGGCCGAACAACGCCATCCTGAACAGGGTTACCCGCTACCTGGAGGAACGCGACATTTACCCCCCACAACATGATAGGCTTCAGGGCGGGCCTCTCGACGCAAGATGCCATGAAGCTCATCAAAGACCAAATCATCGATCGCAACACAAGGGACACAAGAGCCATACTGGGACTTTGGACTGGACTTGGAGAGGGCATTCGACAACGTTCTCCACCACTTCGAGTTGAGTCAGATCTCGAGCCTTGGGCTTGGCAAGCACTTCCACGACTACACAAAATTATTCCTGACCTACAGAGAGGCAATTCTCAAGATGGGCAACCTCGCTTCGGACCCGTTAAGGCTTGGCTTCAGAGGGACGCCACAAGGATCAGTCCTATCCCAGACCCTCTTCAACCTCGCCATGATAGGTCTGCCTAAAAGACTAACAAGTCGATGGCACTAATCATACTATCTATGCAGACGACGCCACTATATAGTGTACTGGAGGCAGCGATGGACGAATAGAGGCTGTGCTACAGGAAGCTATCGAGGTCACAGATAACTAACTAAAACCGACTTCGGTGCTCGTTGCAGAAATCGGAACTGCTCCTGTACAGGCCCGAGCGCAGAAGCCCCAAACCGAGAGAGGAAGCCATTAGAGGACATCAGCATCCAGTGGCGTAAATCATAGGGGGGGGGGGGGGGGTCAGAGCTGTCCTGACCCCCCCCCCCCCCCCCCTGTGCTCAGGCTGGGGGGGGGACACGTGGTAACCTACTTATTAGAGACACCTCATATACAAGACAATCGCTGCCCGGTGCACATCTCTTATAAAGGGGTTCAACTGTATATGTTTTCATTTTTCTGCTACATTATCTGAGAAAAAAGGTCTAAGCAATATAACTGCAACAGTGACTCGGATCATAAAAATGTGCAAAAATAGATGACGCAGAGTACAGTGCACTGTCCTGCCTTTTCGCTTCACTGCCGTTTTCTTTTGTGCACAAGTTAAAACCAACTCACCCAACTTTCCACTGTGCAGTACTGAAACCTCTGAACTAATTCGCATCATGAAAAAACAACTTCGTTGTCTCCGAAAATTTGTTACAAGCAAACCTTCGAAACACTATACGGCAAGGCTATTCTTCATATACTTACAACTATGCTCATTATACGGAGGTTTGAGTTTGACATGCCATTGCAGGCCTCAGGTAATGCATTGCTGACAATCTCGCCCGAGAAGAATATTTTCTTTTCAACCAAGGTTGACAAGCTCGGTGAGCAGTAAGCCATGAATCAGATTCATGATTATGAAACGGCGCAACGACAGAACACAAAATACAGACAATGAAGAAGATATGAAGACGGGCACCGGAGAAGATGCCAAAGACAACCGCCAAAGAAGATGTTTCATAATCATGAACCCTTACCAACTCACCCGATTATCGGTGCTACTGAACATGAATAGGATATACAACAGCTGTTTGCCTGTTGTGTATATGCACCAAGCATGTTTAGCATTAACTGCAAATGAATCTCGGTTAATCAGGACTCATCGCCTGTACAGCAGGCGTACTATAGCGCATGTCAAATACAGATTCAACAGAGCGCACCATTTTATTTTTATCTCTGCATTCCTCCCAGTCCTGTTGAGTGACACGCAACAGACATCTTTCCCCTCCGTTCCACAGCTGACAGAATGTTACGCAACATTTTTTTTTGTTAGCACTGGCCGGCATTGCAACAGATATACCATGCAACATTCCTCAGTTATTCAAAACAAAAGTACGCAACAGATTTGAACGATCACTCACACCCACGCACTTAGAACAGAAGTAAAAAAAATGAAGTATCTTCACTAAAGGAGCAACAAGTCGCACATCTTTCATTCAAAGGACTTACAGGATAAGCAATTAGCAACTCTATATTTATAAAAGCTATAATAAAACTCTGTAAATAGAAATAGTTCATTTCATTAGCAGAAAACAACTCCACATGCATTAACGCAAGTTTCTTTTTCTCTAACCTCATGAGAACATAGCACACTTTCACATTTTACACAAACACCCTTCATTTAAGAAAGCGCTTGCAACGCGCGTTTCGCCGATTATCGTGCCAAACACATACGAGACGTCGAATTCCACAATCAATGGCTCTCGCATCGACACGCTGATGTAAGCTAAAAAGCAGTGGATTGCAAACGTACTAGCAAAACGCCGGCGGCCATTCTAAGCCACTTCGGCGATTATGTGATAAGGGTGGCTCACTCAACACAGCATTTGCTTACAGCCATACCAAGGGTCATAATTAGACACGTAAGTGTTCAAGTGGAAGATCACGTGCTTTGTTCATCCACCTTTTTTTTCATTATAGCAAGCTGCCGAGCACCTACAGCTCTGCGACTACATTTTCAAGCCGGATCGTCGACATCCATACACAGGCAGCCACACAAGAAACGAGTCTCGCGTATACACATGCGACAATCCCTCCTCGGGCATTTTTTGTACAAGTCTATATGAGGTTACAATCCTTCGCAACATGTTTTCTGAAACTCGCATATTTAACATCTCTCAACGCTAACACACAAACACCAGCACGTGCACCCCGTATACAGTACATTCAAGTGAACCGCCCCACCCTGCCCGTAAACGTTAGTTCTTATCCTGGCACAGTCACCTACGCAGGTGCACTACCGAAGCCCGCCCCTCGCAGTGTAAAAAGCAAATAGATACAATGCATTTTTGTACACTAAGCCCACACGCTGGACATCCGCATCAGAGTACGTAGATGATGGTGGACAGCTTTCAGCACAGATATTTTCTTTTAACTAGGAACAGGTGGTACAAAGGATCCGCGCTAGTGCATTCACGCTCCGAAAAAAAAAAAAGTGACATGCGCCGGCCCCGTGGTGAGCTCGGGCTTTGCACTGACATACACACACACACAAAAAAAAGGATGCTCACTTTCGCCACTGCTGCCAGAGTGTCCATACGTCATGGCAGCGAGCTTCAGTGTGTCGCAAAAACACGAGCAACCGCAGTGCACGTCGGGAGGCTGGCGATACCAGTGGTACGGTAAAAAGTGCTCGACTGAAAAGCGTAACTAGTGATAGCCATAGGTGCGCAGAGCGATGTTTTCTTTTTTTTTACTTTCAAAAGCCTTCGCTAGAGTTTCTCGGCCAGCACACGTACGTACACCCGCACGAGACAGCGCATTAGAGGCAAAATGCAGCGACCAGCGTCGGTCAGGGCAAAACGCGACAAGTAGACAAAAAACGTTCACAAATGGCACGGGCCGAGAGCAGAGACGAAGCCCTTGCGGGAAAATGTCGTGCGAGATGCTTGTTGTAACGCAACAACATAAAAAAAAAAAAATGGGCTAGTCTCTTGAAGCTCTCGCCTTCTGAACTTGGGACGAGAGCGTGTCATCTTGTTCGCTAGGCAGCTTCAACTTCACGGAGTACGATCAAATTGCACGGCCATGCCGAAACCGCGTCCATCGAAGTGCAGGACAATTACAACTCAGTCTAAAAGGCGACATAGGTGCAACCATGAACCTGCAACAGTCGCCCACGTTGGCCATTCAGTATGCAGCAGCGCTGGGTCATCCGCTCAAGCCCTGAAAGGGGATATCGGAGTAGACGCAAGAAGACTCGTGAACCACAGTTACAAGAACTCCCTCATGTAGACGCCTCTGTGAGAAACTGCTCGCACTTATCGGCATCTTTAATAGAGTGCATATGCTTGAGAGACGTTACGGTTTGTTGAGTCTCTTTCACTAGACGCAATAGCTGCAACTCGCCACCAACTCGCCTTGGTGGGAAAGCACGTTCATGATGTTATGGGTGCAATGGCTTCGTACGACAGCTTTGCAGAGCGATGCCGTTGCGAAGTAGTGGTTCCCTTCTTGCTCCACAAGGTTGCGCAACCTTCTACAACCAGAACCACCTTCATCTTGCCTCTTCATGTGGTCGGGTCTGCCCACAGCTCTCAACACAAGGTGTAACACTCAACACCA
>JALIZH010023520.1:0-38079 GCA_030522465.1 Rhipicephalus appendiculatus | reverse complement strand
CAGCTGCGATTGTATATCTTTGCACGACTTCTACTAAAAATATTCCGCTAAGAGACATGAAGCATTGCTCCGAGTTGTATTGCTGTTGTACATTCACGTAACATGTTCAGCATTGCTGTTGTCTCATTAGCTGGCTCAGAATATTGTAGTATTGCAGAGGTTTTTTCTATTTACTTTCGCTTTACCATTTTGTACACTGCCCACGAGAGGTAATTAGGTCCAAACAATTTAAAAGCTACTGTTTACCGGCACGCGCACACGTGCTCCTGTAAAATTTCTACTAAAAAGCGCCAATCAAACTTATGGAGATCATCGCAGCGCGTACGCAAGACTTGGCTTTGTCGTATTGAATTGTGCGGTTTTACGGACCACGATACGTGCGTGAGACATGCCGTAATGAGCGACTGCGAACTATTTCGACCAACGGAGGTGTGCGCGAACTTCGCCCTTATCGAAACGCGATTTAATCCAGCGACCTCATGTTTCCAAGTGCAACATCATGTCCGATACTCGACATTAGCGGGTGATCGATGTATCGTTTACAGCAAGGCCAAGAGCGCTGCGTCTTCTTACGAGCGTGAATTCTGTCGTTGTGAAAAGAAAATATTCTCATCTTTCGCTGCGCCAGGAAGCTGGGAAATATTCGCATCGTTAGCTACACGAGCAGTTTGGAACACCCTTCACCACGTATGATATTCCAATAGGAAAAAAAAAAACGAAAAGAAAGCAAATTCCCTGGCGCACGCGGAACAAATTTCGCGGCGAAACGTCACGCGAAGTCGTAACAGATGACAAAAAAAAAACGCTTTGTGCAGTTCACTTTTGCGCCGTACCCTGTATACTTGTTCTACACACAGCAAGAATACGCGCCCCTTCCTTAATGCCCAAAATCAACGAGCCGGCCTGTGCATACCTGCAATCTGGGCGATGCTCTTTTGGCCAGGGTGGTCTTGAGCCGCAGCAGCCGTGGCTTCTGCCAGGGGAGGGTCCTTGAAGATAGGGTAGATATCAGTCTCGTTTAAGTAGGTAGCGAAGGAAGGCAAACATTAAGGTGGTAGCATGAAGTACAATGTAAGGACAGACCTTGAACTCATGCGTAAATATGGAACGTTAGTTATGCATCAGGCGATAAGGTGCGCGAAAACGAACTACAAAAGCGCACATATTCGCAACCGCTAATGAACTGTTTTTATTACCTTCGTCGATCGGGGATCTCACTTCCGCTGCAACAGTGGGAACAGCTAGATACAGGAACTCTAGGAACAGCCGTCCACAAGAGCCGTCTTTTGGCAGGGTTTGCGAATGCACTTTCGGTGGAAGTGGTCCGAGCAGAGGCGGCAGCCGTTGTACGTACATTTGCTCCCCCGTGAGTACCTCGAGGTCTGCCCTTTTGGTGTAATTCCGCCATACGTCACACCTAGAAAATGAATAAAGTAACAGCATGGATATCAATAAACAACACCTGAAAGCGACACAAATATAGAGAGTGCGAAAAAGGGCGACAACAGTGTTTCACAGGTTCAAAAGCGAAGCGCAGCTCGGCCTTAGCGCAGATAACACGAACTTCTCGTAACACGGAATGCAAGCAGTCACTGCTACGTAAATAAATTTGGGGGTTCTTCCTTAAACATTGAAATGTGGTACTGTCACTACAAGCAGCTGGTCGTCGGAATGCTCAAAGCCGAACCAGTTCGTCGAAGAAGCACATTCGGCAAACATACCTTGCAAGATTTCTTCTCGAAGAAAAAAATATTACGAGCTACCGCTAACAAAACCGATATTGAAGCGAAATTTCCGTCTGCGCGTCAGCTGGCATCAATCGGCTCACGAGAAACTGCCCACAAGTAGCTCTACATGCTTACAACATTACTTTCAAATGCGCAGTGCCAACAAGAAAAAAAAAAGGAGGTTCACTGTAAAGCAACAACACAAATTTTTCGGTTCACCCTGTAGCTGTATTGATAAGGATAGCGCTTGCTTCTTCGTGCCGAGCAAAAAGTGCATGTGCTTACCTGTCGTCCGCTGGGAAGCGGAAAAATTTCGCTGCGCTGTTTCTTCCCGAGTTGTTGCACCACAAAGCAGCGCAGCACGCCTTGTGTCCTTTTCCTGCTTTCATCGACATTTTGAGCGCGTTCGCACTCACAAACACCGAAAATTTTACCTTCAAGGCATTCTCAAAAATTTCACACGTGCACAGGGAAAACGGCAGGAGCAGACGAGCGGAATGACACCAGAAGAGATAAGAGCGAAAGCGCCGCCTGTCGGCGCAATGAATTCAGCGTCTGGATAAATATATAGGGTGTTAAAAAAAGAAAATAGCCAAGAACAAATTTTATTTCTACACATAATTGCATAACTTTACTTTATTGGTGCGTAGGTTGGAAAGAAAAGGCCACACATGCAAAAGTTGCAGAATTTTTGCTTCCTACCAAAAACATTGGCGGACGCCTTATTTCCAATACCGAAACTAGTCGAAGTGTCCGGCCCCTGGTAAAGGTGCCCAACACGCTATCATTCTTTTTGCGAATCGGCGAAGTACCCACTGCGCGCCCGTAAAGCAACACTCGAACCCACGCAGTTGCTCATTTTTTAACAGCGAAGCTGTTTAGCAAATCGTTCCTTGTTCACCCGGTACCAAAAGCTATCATCATAAACGGGTATGCGACACAGGAATTGGGGTACTCCCACTACTCGCCACTGGTCCGCTAAAAATGAAGAAGGCAACAGACAGCCCAACAAACGGGTATCTGCCACAGAAATTTGCGCGGCTTACCAGAAAACTATCGTCATCATAAATGGGTATGTGCCACAGAAATTGGGCGAATCCCACTACATTCGATTTCCACTAAAAAGGAACAAGGCAACAGTTTGCCCAACAAATGACTGCGAAGCGACGGCGGCGAGCCGCAGACCTCGAGTACGTACAACGAGAGGTCTTTTAGCAAGTTACGGAAATACGGTACGCAAATACGGTAACGTTCATTTGCGTATTTGCGTACCGTATTTGCATGCACCAGGTGTTATCTAGTTTTAGCAACGGGAGTTGCTCGTTGCGTATGGTAACGCCATGATGATTATAGTAGTCAATTCAGGTTTTGCAGAGTAAAAGTCAAGTGACGCCCACAAAATAATTGTTTTCGCTACGATAGTTATTCAAAGAATGCACCACTTTGTCAGTCGCGGTAAAGTTGCACAGTGGCAATGAGAGCACAGATGTTTAATAGAAGCCAAGCCAAGTTCAAGCGATGCCGATAAATGGCGGCTAGCAGTAATGCGGGGCCTCGTTGACTGAGACACAGCCTCCTCGATATCCTGTGATCGAGATCTGTCAGATAAGCTTGTTCGCGGGGCGCAGCTTTAATGGCTTACAGCGTGTCGAAGGACGTGCTGCTGTTGGAGACGCTGTCATGCGCCGAAATAGACGACATACTTGTACTGCAATGTGCACCAGCCTTATACGTCGCAACTTATGTGAGCGCGGTTTGCTAGATCTGGAGGCTATGAACAGCGATGTGTTCCATCGCTTGCTCCGTTTTATAAAAAAGGGCCTCCCTGACCTTTTGTCCGCTCTGCTGATACCCCCCAGAGATCGTGGGCGCCCAGCGTGTCCGGGTGCCAGGCAACGATGCGCTCTGGATGACACTTCGCCGTCTATCGAATTCGAACCGCTTGTGCGAGCTCGAGCTCCTGTTCAACCGTCACAGCTCTGTCATCTCCAGCGTGGTATCTACGGTGCTCGCGCACATAGAATACCATTTCAACCATCTGCTGGCAGACTTGAAATCACACCGGTGGTTGAGCCTGATCGCGCTTGAGAACTTCTCGGAGGTGAGTTGTACTCGTCGTACAATAAGCACAATAAATGCGTCAGATTTGTGTAACTGCATTGAAATGTGCTTGACACTCCGTAAGGAAAACGCGACCTAATGGCTTCTTAAGAATTGTTTATGAGTCATGTATTTTACAATTGCATTGTTTCGTAACAAAGTTAGCCACTCGCTAAGAGTATATGCGCGAAGTAATGATTCGTTGGAAGCGTTACTTGGTGGGAACCAGCCACTGCGGTCGCGTCTCGACAGGGCGAAATGAAAAAGCACTTGTTAACTTGTGCTTTCTGCGGGTGGAAGAAATGTTCACACGTGCTCATTTATGTTCCTTCCATGTCTCTACCAAAGAAAGCCACCTGCACTGCAGTGGTGTATGCGGGAAAGACAAAAGTTTGATAGCTTTAAACACACCCTCTACATGTTAAATACTTAAGAAACCGTTTCTACGTTACAAGTGCTGGCACAGCAAGAATCATGCTATCAAAGGTCACCTGTGTGGTTGAAGTGAAGTTTACGAATAGACGTAGGGTTGTGTACGTAATGTGATGAAGTTTATTGAGGTTACGAAGGCGTAACGAACGAAGACCGCTCGGTAAAGCAATGCACGGCTGGCAAAGACGGCACAGGCTCTCGCGCGATCACAGCGCGGGTCTTTTCTCGTCCTCTTTCACAGGCGCATACCCGCTGGTGCATCTGCTCCACTAGAATACCCCCGCGGTGAAGCGTAGCCATCCTGGCGACTCAGGGAGTAGGTACAATGACGGGGTCGTAGTACGGCTTGAGACGGTCGACGTGTACTGTCTGGCGTCCTCGACGGGGCAAGTCTGGCGATTGTGTGAGGGGCTCGACGATGTAGTTCACCGGCGAGGTGGCCTCAATGACACGGTACGGACCATGGTGCCGCGCCAGAAGTTTAAAGGAAAGGCCAGGGACGTGGGGGGTTACCCATAGCCAAACAAGGGAGCCTGCAGGAAACGTGGGAGCTGGGTGATGAGTGTCGTCATGTCGCGTCTTCTGTCGACCTTGAGCTTCACTAGTCAGGGAACGAGCCAACTGACGACAGTCTTCGGCGTATCGGGCGACTTCAGAAATTTGAGTCCACTCAGAGGCATCGGGTCGGTACGGCAGTATGGTGTCCAGTGGGTGGGAAGGCTCGCGGCCGTACAAAAGAAAGAATGGGGAAAATTCACATAAAAACAGCGCTAAAGACGGACGACAAGTAAAAGAATGACACAGACGGCGGCGCTGCCGTCTGTGTCCTTCTTTTACTTGTCCTCCGTCTTTAGCGCTGTTTTTATGTGAATTATGTCTTACCAACTCGCCCAAGCCACCACTTTAGAATGGGGAAAAGCCGGTAGTCGCTTGCGTCGCGGTGTTATATGCGAAGGTAACAAATGGTAGTACGGTGTCCCAGTTTGTGTGGTCGGAGGAGGTATACATCCTCAACATGTCGCCGAGTGTGCGGTTGAAGCGCTCGGTGAGACCATTTGTCTGTGGATGGTAGGCGGTCGATTTCCTGCGAATAATGTTGCATTCTGCGAGAAGGGCTTGGATGACCTCCGACAGGAAAACACGACCCCTGTCACTGAGTAGCTCCCGCGGAGCACCGTGGCGTAGAACGAAGTTGCGAAGAATGAAAAGTGCAACTTCGCGGGCGGTCGCTGCCGGGAGAGCTGCAGTCTCAGCGTAGCGCGTCAGATGATCGACCCCTACAATAATCCACCGGTTGCCAGAACCACTATACGGGAGGGGGGCCGTAGAGGTCGATACCAACGCGGTCAAATGGGCGAGCCGGGCATGGGAGCGGCTGCAACGTGCCAGTGAGGTGTCGCGGCGGTGTCTTGCCTTGTTGACATGTAGTGCAAGACCGAACGTATTTCTGCACAAAGCGATACATTCCTCGCCAGTAATATCGCTGCCGCAACCTTGCGTAGGTTTTCAGGACGCCGGCATAAGCACTTTGGGGAGATGTGCATGGAAATTCACGCAGGTGTCAGAGCGCATATGACTAGGGACTGCAAGGAGCCACTTCCGGCCGTCTGGCATGTAGTTGCGGCGGTACAGAATGTTGTCTCGCACGGAAAAGTGGACTGCTTGACGACGTAGCGCTCTCGTCGAAGAGACAGCAGACGGATCGCTAAGGAAGTCGAGCAACAAGGCAAGGTACGGGTCCTTACGCTGTTCTGAAAGCATGTCAGTGGTGCTGAGTGGTGACAAGGTGGTGGTAACGAGGGTTGACAGAGAAGCCACATCCGATGTTAATGGCGAGCGGGAGAGTGCATCTGCGTCGGCATGCTTGCGACCGGAACGATATATGACACGTATATCATATTCTTGCAAGCGAAGTGCCCAACGGCCCAAGCGTCCCGACGGGTCTTTCAGGGTAGAAAGCCAACACAGAGCGTGGTGGTCTGTTACAACGTCGAAAGGACGGCCGTAAAGGTACGGGTGAAACTTCGTCAATGCCCAGATTATCGCCAAGCACTCCTTCTCTGTCACGGAGTAATTTAATTCAGCCTTCTTGAGAGCACGACTGGCATAAGCGACAACGTGTTCACCTTGGGCGTCTTTCCTTTGTGCCAGAACTGCACCAAAACCGACGCCACTTGCATCGGTATGAAGTTCCGTGGGTGCCGTGGGGTCGTAGTGGCGAAGGATAGGTGGTGAGGTCAAGAGGCGGCGCAACTGGCGAAATGCGTCATCACATGCAGGTGACCATGCAGATATACCTTTGCTGGTGGTAAGCAGGCTCGTCAAAGGTGCGATGATGGACGCGAAGTTACGCACGAAGCGACGAAAATAGGAGCAGAGGCCGATAAAACTTCTGAGGGCTTTGATGGACGTGGGCTTTGGAAATTCAGTGACAGCTCGAAGCTTATCGGGATCAGGAAGAATGCCGTCTTTTGAGATGACATGTCCCAAAATGGTTAGCTTCCGCTGTGCGAAGGCTGTTTTAGGGCGATCACACTCAGCCGTATTCCCTAATTAAATTGCTATAAATAGCAACAACAGGTGCATGGCTGTAAAGGCCTTGTAATGTATTACTGTGTAGATCAGAACATGAAGGGTGAATGCATATACCTCTTGCTGTCCATTTGTGTCCTTTAGCTGGTTGGTGCACTTGCAAGCACTAAGACTGTAATGTAGATATTTCTTTTTTATACTTCCTTGAGCATTCAATCTTAAAGGGACCGACAACTGATTTTTCTCGACCCATTTTTTTACGGCCCGACAGAAAGCTCACCCTTCGTAGTGTTTGTAGCTGCGTAGTTAATCCCAAAAGCACGTAGTTATTTTACAAGCAGTATTTTTCGATATGAAAGGCTCTAAATACACATGTACCTTTCCTCCAGCAACGCTGAGAATTGATAGCGATGCCGCCAGCCCTGTTTGCGATTTGTGAAAGCTGTCGTAGTTCTGCTTTCGCTGGAGTTCCTGTAACTATGCTTAACCACCTTTATTTTGAGCTTTTCAGCTATTTTTGAAAATAACAAGGCTGTTACATTGAGATGATGTGACATTATACACCTTCCCTGTGTTTGTACGGCGTTGTGTGTGCCTGCGCCCAAGGTTGCCTGCGCCTGTGTTCTGGGTGGCTTGTACCGGCGTCGTTACTCTCTCGATACACGAGCCAAGCCAAGTCATCGAAAACGTCACTACGCATAAGCACGGCCGCGGCGAGTAGCAGAGCGCGTAATTTCTGAGACGAAATGGAGGCAGAAAAACTATGTCGCTCCAAAATCTTAGCGACCTGGAAACTACGTGCATGGTTGCATGAGCACGCTGAAAAGTCGCTCAAAACGCGCTGACGAGCACGGGATCATTACGTCACGCGAAAGCAGCGCTACTTTAACGCATACTACTAACGCAGGCCTTTATGTACAGGGCTGGTCAAACGTTCCCAGGCCACGCTTCCATAGGAATACAGGGAATAGTGGCCTGGAAACTTTTGACCAGCCCTGTACATTTTTATGGAGTAATGTCTCCTAATATAAAGAAACGAACAGTATTTCAATACTAACAAAAATATCGTCGACCACGTACAGCAATCAACGGTCACGTGGCCAGGTACATCGGTTCGGTCATGTTTTTGCCGCCAGAGGCGCCAAAGGTCATTTTTCACGACTTTCAATGAAGAAATAAAAATATAAATCCACTTCTCACGAAAAAAACAGGGTTGGTTTGAGTCAATGTAGCGAACAATCTTTCCCATGAATGGAGTCATCTCATTTCATGTTCTGGGCAGTTGTCGGTCCCTTTAAGCTCGTTATTGCCTCTTCTAAGGCAATCCATGCAAAGGGTGCCCTGCTCAAGAATTGCTGGGGTTTCATCGATGGCACTGCACGTCAAATTTGTCGGCCGTCAGTGGATCAAAACGAGAAATATTCAGGGCACAAGAGAAACCATGTTCCAAAGTACCAGTCTTTAATGTGCCCACAGCGCATAATCTGCCAACTGGATGGCCCTTTCCCGGGGCGACGTCACGATACCGGTAAGTGCATCTATAATAAGGAAATTGGAGGACCTGTGCACATGTAGTTGCAAAGGCAAGAAATTATTTTTAAATTAAACTCGCCAAAGTTTCCTTACTTTGCTGTGCAGTACATGCCCTCGTTGATACTAGCAGCACTGAACTAAGTGTATTAGCTTTGTGCGAATATTCGAAAATTTCGAATGACGAATCGAACAGCGCTGTATTCGGTTCGGTACTCGTATCGAATAGTACACATTCAGAAATATTCGAAACACCGAATATTTGTTGAATAGTGTTCGAACAATAAGTACCGACGCGAGAACCCCAAAACAACGAATCTTTGGAAGAGCTAAAAGTCATTCTTTTTAGGGGCGAAGCTCCTTAGGGAGTAGGCTAGTCCTGCGTCGTCCTGCGTCGTTGTCGTCGTCGTAGTAGCCACCCCTGTGCGATGACGATGACGCTGCCATCACGGCACAGCCCTGTGCCGCATAGTGGGTACATAGAATGTACCCACTATGCGTCATAACGATGACGCTGATGACGATGAAGATCGCGATGCCATAACACATGGCATCGCGATATGGTCTCACATGCATATCGTTTGACCACATGCAACCAAGCACCATCCGAGGAACCTGCATCGATCTCGTCTTTGCAAACTTTCCACTACGACCCATCCAGGAACCGATGATGATAGTTCCTTTACATGTTCATATTAGGGGCGAAGCTCCTTAAGGCGTAGGCTAGTCCGGCGTCGTCGTCGTAGTCGTCGTCCGTCGTCGTAGTAGCCACCTCTAGGTCTCAGAATGATCACTAGATGGCGCTGAAGTGCTGCTTAGCTAGTACGTGAATCGTTCGACCACATGCAACTCACAACCATCCGAGAAACATGCATCGCTGAATATAAAACAGTCGCCCAGGTTGACTCCATTCCTTGATCTTGCTTGCATGTCTTTGCGAACTTCCCACTACGACCCATCCAAGAACCCCTATCCCTCCACTTCACCGACCTTAAAGCCGTTATAATGAAGGCGGGACGGAAGCCACGCCTTATGTAAACTGTAACCACCACGGCTCACGACCAACGGAGGAAACACGGCTCCAGTACGAAAACGCAAAATCACGGCTCACGAATAAATAAAATTTCTTAATATATACACACAGTGTTTGTCACGTCTTTGATGATGTACCGGGCAAGATTCCCGAAAGATTCACGGTTTTTACCGATGAACCTCCGGAGCTTCGCCCACTCATCATCATTCACTCCGTGGATATGCGTCCATTTTTTGTATAATCCCTAAAGTGATCTGCACGCAGCCCAAGCTTTCACGAGACTATCGACGCTATACTGATTGCCGGATGAACGTGTTTCTTCTGAAAACTCCACTCTTGCTCACTTTTTACTATGCTGAAGCTGTATCGCATTAATCAGCTCCTGTGATCATCTTGTATAACTGATTGCAGCTTCATGACTAACAACAGATGCGAGTGTTGCGTTTGTGTAAATTGTTCTTGCAGATGTAGATCTAAGCGCCCATTGTGACATGCTTTCAATGCGCAGGCCAAGTTGGGATGACAGGTTGATCTGCTTCATAACATCTGTAGCTGTATCCACGGTGTTAGGTTAAAAATTGTTTAGTTTTTGTGTCCCAATTTTATTTAAGATCAGGAGACGAAGTATCACATTGATAACGTTAGTGAATGCTCTATTTGAACTTACAGTTACAAAATATTACGAAGGCTCTAGTCCCTGCTGCATATGAGCTTACCTTAGTTTTCGTAATTGTGATATTTTGAGTCAACTAAAACTATCTGTGATGATCTTTGGTGAAATTTTGTGAATATTTGTTTCAAATAAAATGTTGTGGTGTTCTAAGACTGTTTTGAAAATGGTGTACTTACTTTTCAAAAACTATTCGAACAGTATTCGATCACTATTCGTATTCGATTCGGTGCCATCATTACTTGATTCGTATTCGATTCAATTCCGAAATTCACTATTCGCACACCCCAAGTATTAGCATTTGTGAACATTCTTTTCTTTTTTTACAAAGCTGCAAAAGCAGAGAGACAATGATCCGCCCAAAACCACACAAAAAAGGGGAATGGTCTCTTTGTCGTTTTATGTGTTCTATTATCCTTCAGCACCATGCACCAGCTCACCCAGATACAAGTTTCATTGAAAACCGTAAAAGTGGATGTTTCTCTCTTATGCAACTTGTATGGAGTTTTTGGCCCTCTAGTACAAAATACATGCGAAGGCAGACACTGTTGAGATGCCCATTAAAACAAATGACTGCTGTTGCAATAGCAAGGTTTATACAGGCCCTTATAAACCTTGCAAACCCTTGAATTTGAAAATTACATTTTTCAGACCCTAGAAGGTCGTGGAATTCTTTGAAAGCCCTTGATTTTTGGAAGTAGTGAAGTCGAAAATCCACAGTGCGACCGGCTTTCGGTTGTAGATTTGCGTTGATGCGGCAAACTTTCCATATCAGAGACAATACACCTCGCGAGTTTGCATAAGTTCTATTTGTTCATGCCTTGTCTTGTCTTCATTTCACTTCAAGCCCATCAATTCATTTTGTCTCGCTTTCTCTCTATATATGTATACTTATCTCCTTAAAACTTCACACTTGTCTCCTGCATTTATGGTGCTTGTTTTCTTGTCATGCAGGCAGTGCATGTGGTTAGTGCACTCTAACGATGTCAAGCCTTGCTAATACTAAATAAGTCTCAGCAGCTGACCTGGACATTTGTTGTATGTTGGAAACTGATTTAGGTGGCATCAAGTGTAGACTTTTCTACAGTATAATAATGCAGTTAAAACTCGATCTAACGAAACCAGATTTTACGTAGTTCCAATCTAAGGAAGGAGTCAGGCGAAGACGGAAGGTTGTAACGAAAATTTGTGAACAGGGGTTGTGCTGAAACTGCCATTCGGACAAGCGGATCTTCTCCAAGGATCCAAGGAAAAATTAGCATTCCCCGGTAGGTTCTCATCAGGTTCAACGTTGTTGTCAACTTGAACTAACGAAACTAGCTTGGAACCAAAACTGATTTAACAATGTGTTTTATGAAGTGAGCTAGTAAAAAAAAAAAACTTCACCATCTCCCGCTAAAGGGAACCATGTGTGGATGCGAAGCAGCGGGGAGATAATTAGCTTGAGCGGGAGGAACGTCGCCGTTCTCGTTTGACGGCAGCGCTCCGGGCGCTCATCGCGGCGCGGCACAGGAGAGAGAATGAGGCGCGCGCGATCCGTCATTTTCATACCGCGGAACTACCGTGGTGCCCCCAGCGGAGTATGCAGCTGTCACACCACCGGTCGTGCGCGCCACTCCGTAGAGGATTCCTAGAGGAGAGGACGGGGGGGGACCGTAGGAGAGGAGAGAGAGGGGGAGGGGACGTGCATGCGCTGTGGGGGTGTGGGACGCAGGAGCCGCTCCGTAGAGTAGAGGATTTTTAGAGGAGAGAGGGGGGAGAGGACGCGCATGCGCTGTGGGACGCCGGAGCCGCTCCGTAGAGTAGAGGATTCCTAGAGGAGAGAGGGGGGAGAGGACGCGCATGCGCTGTGGGACGCTGGCGCCGCTTCGTAGAGTAGATGATTCCTAGAGTAGAGAATGGGGGTAAGCGTAGGAGAGGATAGGGGGAGGGGACGCGCATGCGCTGTGGGGGTGTGGGACGCGGGGGCCGCTCCCGTAGAGCAGAGGATTCCTAGAGGAGAGAAAGGGGTGAGCGTAGGCGAGAGAGGGGGAGGAGACGCGCATGCGCTGTGGTGGTGTGGGACGCGGGAAGGAAGGACGGACTAAGCCCCCCTCCACACAAGCAAGCAAGATCAAGGAATGGAGTCAACCTGGGCGACAGAAACCACCTGCCTAGCCATTGCTAAGCAGCCTCTCTGTGCTCTCGGCCATGACTCTGATGACTATGTTAGTGGTTTACGGCCTTCATATTACTACAGTGTTCTGGTTCGCATAATGGTTGCTTCGCTACTTCATGAAAGTGGCCGGACGCGGGACGCGGGAGGGACGGACAGAGCCCCGAGCATAAGATGCTTCGCATCTAAAACTTCCCCATCTCCCACTAAAGGGAACCATGTGTGGATGCGAAGCAGCGGGGAGATGTTTAGCTTGAGCGGGAGAAACGTCGCCGCTCTCGTTTCGCGGCAGCGGCCCGGGCGCTCATCGCGGCGCTGCACAGGAGAGAGAATGAGGCGCGCTCCGTCACTTTTATACCGCGGAACTACCGTGGTGCCCCCAGCGGACTATGCAGCGGTCGCGTCACCTGTCGCGCGCAGCTCCGTAGAGGATCCCTAGAGGAGAGAAGGGAGGAAACCGTTGGAGAGAAGAGAGAGAGGGGACGCGCATTCGTTGTGGGGGTGTGGGACGCGGGAGCCGCTCCGTAGAGTAGAGGATTCCCTACAGCATAGAAAGGGGCTGAGCGTAGGAGAGAGGACGCGCATGCACTGAGGGGGTGTGGGACGCGGGCGCCGCTCCGTAGAGTAGACGATTCCTAGAGTAGAGGAAGGGGTGAGCGTAGGAGAGGAGATATAGGGGGGAGGGACGCGGGAGCCGCTCCGTAGAGTAGATGATTCCTAGAGTAGAGAAAGCGTAGGAGAGAGGGGGGAGAGGACGCGCATGCACTGTGGGACGCGGGCGCCGCTCCCTAGAGTAGAGGAAGGGGGGTGAGCTTAGGAGAGGAGAGGGGGAGGGGATGCGCTGTGGGAGTGTAGGACGCGGGCGCCGCTCCGTAGAGTAGAGCATTCCAAGAGGAGAGAAGGGGGGTGAGCGTAGGAGAGGAGAGAGAGCGAGGGGGAGGAGACGCACATGCGCTGTGGTGGTGTGGGACGCGGGACGGACTAAGCCCCCCCCAAACACATGCAAGCAATATCAAGGAATGGAGTCAACCTGGGCGACACACACCACCTGCCTAGCCATTGCTAAGCAGCCTCTCTGTGCTCTCGGCCATAACTCTGGTGACTGTAGTGGTGGTTGATGGCCTTATATTGTACTACAGTGTTCTGGTTCGCATAGTGGGTGCTTCCCTACTTCATGAAAGTGGCCGGACGCGGGACGCGGGACGCGGGACGGACGCGGGAGGGACAGACATAGCCCCGAGCATAAGATGCTTCGCATCTAATAAGAGCTAATTTCCTGCCATTTCTAACACACATGTCTTTTCTCTTCAAGCGTGGGCCCCAACGGTATCGTATTAAGATACCTGTCGCCCATGGTCACGAGCCTGGTTTTATTTTGACAGGGCCACTCACATACATGAAATAGTGGACTCAACAGTCGCGTTGTTACGTACCAAGTGGTACTATGGGTGGCGGTGGTTTATTCTTCCCATCAATGATCCCACAGGGACACTATTTCGAGACACTATTGTGTACTTTTGTTATTTCATGATTTATGCCACAAATGACCCTGATGGTCTCCTGGCAACTTTCTTGTTCTGCGTGCTCACATAATCACTGCATTCGTTCTCCCTATCTTTGCATTTCGGCTGCATGTCACATTTTTCATGACTGTCTACCGGGCCTACATCGTCCGGACCATGTATATATATGAGGCTGAATGTTCGCTAACCATAAACAGACTTTTCTCACGAGCATGCGTGGTTTAGCGGCCAAGAACATGCCGTGGTAGATTTCAGGTGTGTCTATGTTACAACTTTACGTTTCGATGGTCTTTAAACTTCTTTTCTCGATTTTAGAAACATTCCAATTTAACAAAGTAATTCGAGAGTGGTGACAGCTCTGTTAAATTGAGTTTCAACACATGTATTAGTGCGATAAATGTAGTCAGAACTTGAAGCATGGTTGTAGTTTTAAAAAAATCCTCATTTTGATGCCGATTTTTATTCCTTGAAAAATGTATGACAGGCCATTCACATTCCTTGAACATTTAAAATTTTTTTCCTTTGGAACCTGCACGAACTCTGAACTAGAATATTTTTGCAATCTTTGATACACTGACGGGCAAAGTGAAACAAGAAAGGAACACTAAAGCGTTGCATTGTGGAAATTTTGGCTCTTCAAAACTACAAATCTGCAAGTATTTGTGGTGCATTGCCTGCACCAATTATGCCATGTTAGCAGCAAACTTGCTGCTAACATGGCAGCAATCATTCATAATCGATCATTCATAAGCATCTATGTAAGTGTCGGTAGATTCCACAATGATTCTGTTTGAATTCAAATGTTGCTGCCACTTTTCATGTACCATTTCAATAAATGGTTCTGCATTTCAGGTACCCTCCAAGCAACAGACCTCTACCACAACCTTCAAACGCTCACAGCGGGCAGGAAGTATGTTATCTGCGGAGACCCGGCGTACCCCTTACTGCAACTGCTTTTAAATGCGAATGCATTTCATAGTCGGGCTATGTCAGGCATCCGGCGTTGGCGTTGTGCGGCGTTGGCGTTGTCCGCGGAGGAGGAGGAGGAGGAGGATAGGTTGAGGAGGTGTGCGCGCCGGCAGGTGTTAGATGTGAAGCATCTTATGGCGAAGCTTAATCCGGTGGTGGTGGTGTACGGCGTGACCGCCCTTACTGCGCATGCGCAAACCCTTTAAAAAAAATAAAAATAAAGAAAACCTCCTCTCTCCCTCTCTCCCCTAGGCATCCCTCCCCGCGGCAACCACACCCTCACTGCGCATGCGCCTCCCCTCCTCTCTCCCCCTGCTACGCTCCCCCCCCTCTCTCCTCTAGGCATCCCTGCCCGCGCCGTCCACACTCCCACTGCGCATGCGCGTCCCACCTCTCTTCTCCTCTCCTACGCTCCCCCCTCTCTTCTCTAGGCATCTCTGCCCGCAGCGTCCACTCCCACTGTGGACGCTGCGCGCGCCCCCCCTCTCTCTCTCCTAGGTTCCCCCCTCTCTCCCTCTCTCGCCTCGCGACGCCGACACAGGCAGCGTCTGCTAGCGAGTTTCTTGGTTGAAAAAACCGACTGCTCGCGCTGCACAACCGTTCACTGGCCACCCCGTATATATGGCATTGAATCTTGACCTCCAAGGTGGTGCCGGTGGGAGATTTCTCCTGTGCGTTGTTGAACAATAAAAATTCGCAGCGTGCGCGTTAACTAAAAGCGGTCTGCGGCAGAGCTCGGCGGAGCTATATATGAAAAAAAAATTAAAAAAAATAAATAAAAAAATTAAGAAAACAAGAAAAAGCAAAAAAAAAAGGCGCTGCGCCGTGGTCCCGACCGGGCTGCAGAAATTAGGCGCCTTTTCCTTCTTCGAACCACAACCACCATATATAAATGGAGTGAAGCGCGCGCGAAATGCATTCGCATTTCCTTACGATTCCCTTCGGGGAGGTGGGGGCTTTTTTTTAAACCGTTTGGAGGCACTCCCTCAACCTCACGAAGCATATTTTAACAAGAGCATGAGCAGGGTTCGGCGGGCCGTAGAGTGGGGATTCGGGAAGGTAGCTTCAGAATTTGCCTTTGTGGACTTCCATAAAAACCAAAAAATCTTGCGCCAGAGAAAGGATGTATCGTATGGCAACACTTCTTGCCAACTGCCACACGTGCCTATATGGCAGTCAGGTGTGATTATTTCAATGTTGACCCGCCATCACTTGATGAATACCTGCTGCCATTTTCCACATAAGGTGCACTGACTGCACAAGCCATGAGTACTGTTGCGTGTATGACCCATATTCAAAAATAAACCTCCCAGCAGGGAACTGATTCCTGTCAAAAGCTCACAAGAACGGCTGTTCTTGCAATGTTGACATAGACTTGAAAATTATTCTGTTACTACACTCAGTGAGGCAGCAGCTAAAACTTGGTTTGCAATCACCAAACCTGCTCCCTTTAAAAAGTGACCCTAATGAAGAAAGTATGAGTGATGCCTAGAAAAGTTAATAGCATAGCATTAGTGTGGGAAGTGCTAGTTATCGCAAGGTCACTCTCTAAGTTATTCGATGAAGCAGCACACAAAAGGACACAATCACGCACACATAAAATGAAGCAAATCCAAGCGCTGTACTGCACCCGCGCTTGGTTTGTGTCATTTTATGTCTTCGTGGTTGTGTCCTTTTGTGCGCTGCTTCATCAAATATCATGGCTCGTCAACTAGACCATCAGTACATATACTCTGTAAGGCTGTCTTGTTACCGAATGAAGTGGTTCAGCACATTATGAAGTTACAAAAGACGACAAAAGATACATTGGACAACACTTGCTTGTTCATTTTTTTTTTTCGTGCTGTGGAGCTGATTGTTGTTTTTTCAAGTGATAAGGCCTGCCTTGGAAGTGAACCTGTGTCCTTTTTTTATGCTTGAACTTTCCTTATCACTGCAGAAGTTTTATTGTTCTGTGCAGCATTCAGCGGTAGCTTTGCAAATAGGGGCATCCTGCCTGTGCATTGAACTGCCTGTTTTTAAATTGCTTTATGTTACTTCATTTCTGTACAACTGCAGCAGTTTGTTCGCCCTTGGTGTGAATGTAACACTATCCTATAGCTCCAGACGGGCCTGCTATAACAAAAAAAAGCCGGCAGATCCCACGCACTGTGGGAATCGGTGTAATGCGAAGCAGCCAGGAAGGAGCAAATCCTGCTTTACATAATTTGCATGTCATGTTTGACATGTTAGGACCTGTCATTTATGTTCGTCATACAGTCACGTCGCGCAATACCAATTTTGGTGCATATCAAGCTAGCGAACTGGACGCAAGCGCACCATGAGCGGGGCATGTAAATGGGGTTGTAGATGACACGCATGCCAAGATTTTCATGTTACCACCTGCCACTTATGTTCGTTATACAGTCATGTCACTCAATACCAAATTTGGTGTATATCAAGCTAACAAAACGGCCGCGAGCGCGCCATGAGCGTGGAATGCAAGTCATGTCGCTCATGACATGTCATGATTTCCATATTACCAGTTGTCATTTATGTTCGTCATACAGTCACGACACTCAATACCAAGTTTGGTGTATATCAAGCTAACGAAACGGCCGCGAGCGCGCCATGAGCGTGGCATGCAAGTCATGTCGCTCATGACATGTCATGATTTCCATATTACCACTTGTCATTTATGTTCGTCATACAGACACGTCACTCAATACCAAATTTGGTGTATATCAAGCTAACGAAACGGCCGCGAGCGCGCCATGAGCGTGGAATGCAAGTCATGTCGCTCATGACATATCATGATTTCCATATTACAACTTGTCATTTATGTTCGTCATACAGTCATGTCACTCAATACCAAATTTGGTGTATCTCAAGCTAACGAAACGGCCGCGAGCACGCCATGAGCGTGGCATGCAAGTCATGTCGCACATGACAAGTCATGATTTTCATATTACCACTTGTCATTTATGTTCGTCATACAGTCACGTCACTCAATACCAAGTTTGGTCCATATCAAGCTAACGAAACGGCCGCGAGCGCGCCATGAGCATGGCATGCAAGTCATGTCGCACATGACAAGTCATTATTTGCATATTGCCACCTGTCATTTATGTTCGCCATACAATCACGTCATTCAATCCCAAATTTGGTGTATATCAAGCTAACGAAACGGCCGCGAGCACACCATGAGCGTGGCATGTAAATCATACTTTTCATGACAAGTCAGTCATGATTTTCATGATATGACCAGCCACTTACGTTCGTCATAGTCATGTTATGCCATACCACATTTGGTATAAATCCCATTAACGATACGGCCGGGAGAGCACAAAGTCGTAGGCGGCTAGATAGATAGATAGATAGATAGATAGATAGATAGATAGATAGATAGATAGATAGATAGATAGATAGATAGATAGATAGATAGATAGATAGATAGATAGATAGATAGATAGATAGATAGATAGATAGATAGATACGCTCAAAGTCGCCGAAGTTCGCTAAGAAATGCTTCGCATTTAATATACGTAAAGGAATGCGCACGGCTTACTTTCTGAGAAACCTATACTGCGGTTCCCTTGGAGCTTGAATGAATTGTAATTCAGGCGTACTAAGAGCCTAAAAACTTTATTAACATACAAAACTTTTCACGGCTTTTTTCGTCATTTTGTCATTAAGCCTCTTCCGCATTTCAAACTGCTGTTATTGCTCAAGCAGAGCTTGGCGCTCAGGCGCCATTACGCGCCGCTCTTCTGCTAGGGCCTCCCGCTCCAGCTGTCTTTCTCGTAACTCTGCTTCGCGCAGTCGGATGTGATCGTCGTGTTCCTTGGCTGACTGGAGGAGCCGCCTTTCTTCAAGGTCCAGGCGACGGTTGCTCACTTCATATTCCCGCCTTGATCTTGCCTCTAGGTAGGCAATGGTCCCCTCATTCCGACGTTGCACACCTGAAAATAAAGTGGAACAATACTTAGAAATAATGACAACTACGCTCATTAACAACACCGTGTCCCTAAAGGCTGACGCTATTGCCACACCTACAGATACTTAACATTTAAGATATCCCACAGCGGCGTAGCCGAGGGGGGGAAGGGGGGGTTCAAACCCCTCCTCAAATTTTTGAATTTTGCTTGCATATATATACACGCACACGTACAAACGCACGCACGAACATACATAAAGTATGGTTGAACCTCCCCTCACCCCCCCCCCTCAAATTTTCTGTCTACGCCCCTGATCTCGCACATCAAACTGTTTTCCAGTAAAGGAAACTGGTCAGTGAAAGTGCCGACAGTATGTCATAGCTTGTGAGATAGTCCAGGCACACTGCAATGTGTGATTCTTAGCACATTTCACCACAACACAACGATTTATAATCGGCAAAGCGGGCAAACTGTAGTATGCACAACATTCGTTCAAATGAGGACATAGGTTATGGCCCACAGCACCTAAAACAGGCGCTGTGTAGTTGCCGTGCATGCACGCCAAAGCATAAATAACAATGGCCGCATGCAAACACAGTGGGAGAGCTATTGTGATTGAAGGGGCCCTGCAACACTGTTGGCATGGTCAGAAAGCGCTGCCGATCGGTAGTTTACGCACCTGAAAACATGTGTTTGGAGATGTTATGCCTCAACAATGATAGTATCCTGCAAACAGGAGAGCCAAACATTATACGCAATATGCGGCCAGGAACTCAGAATAAATTTTCAAAGTCTTCTAAATATCGCACACTCTTCTCTTTACAAATGAGGCTGTAAACACAAATGACCATGGCGTTAACGCGGAGCCACTTGCTGTAATCGGAACTTCTGTTAAACAAAAGATTTTTTCCAGGGCCCCTCAGGTTCCATGTAATAAGAGTCTACTGTACGTGGTTACAGCCGTATCATTATAAGTGGACTGAGCTGTGGTACGCACCGATGCGTGACCACTCTGCTTTATTTACATACAGTATAGAGACACTTTGCAATGGCTTCGCAATGTTCCAAGGTGGGGTGAAACTTGTATATTACGCACTGTTTGTGTGAGAAGGTATGTTTCTGTGATTTGTCTGTGGCCACTTTTCCCTCTCTGTTTGAAAGTGTCTTAAACACTACTGTACTTGCTTCCAAAACCAGATGCTTGTTATTAAAGGGGCCCTCTAACGCTTCAAAACATCGGTGCTGACCGCATCAACACGTAGTGGCGCTCGCCAGAACTATTGCGGGCGGGAATGACAATAGATGGCGCAGGCCTGTGATTGGATAAATGTAATATTAGTTGTAATTGTGGCGTTGCATCAGAATAAAGAATATTACTGTATTTCTTTTTTCTTTAGCGTACTTTTCCACTGAACACAGAATATACAAAGCTCTCCGAACTTTTCAACTTGAAAACTGCAGCGCCGCGAAAGAATGTGCAGAACGCCACGGTACTGGAGGAAACGCGCCGGGAACGCTCCAGGCGCCGTTGTTTGAAGAAACTGAATGTAAGAGCGTTAACAGAGACGCCGTCGCAACAAGATAGATCACTAAAACTACAAAACATTATAGAGGCGTTCGCGAGCTGCCTTGTTTCGCACGTGCGGTTCACTCTTCAAGTACCACATTTTTTGTTACCTTCGCAACGGCGTCTCAATACGTTGGAATTAACGGGCAATATGGCATGCAAGCTTCCGGTACGTAAGAGCTTTCAGTTCATTTCATTGGCGAATCATCCGACGTCACAGGGCGAGGGAAACGTGGTCAGGTGACCCCGCCAAGAATCGAGTTGAGGGCAGGCGTCCATTTTATTGTATTTTGAATTTTCTAGGCTGAATAACTTCGGAATGCGTGCCCCTATCACTGCCGTTTTTGCTGCACTAATTTCTTCAGCCTTCAATCTACACAACCCGCTAGTAAAATATGTAAAACAATATGGTCTTGAAAAGTGTTGGAGGGCCCCTTTCAGGCGAAAGCCTTTAATGTCTCATGCTCACGTCCGTCCGGCGTCCGTCCGTGTCCATCCGTCCGTCCGTCTGTCTGTCTATCCGTCCGTCCGTGTCCGTCCGTCCGTCCGTCCATCCGTCCGTCCATCCGTCTGTCCGTGTCCGTCCGTCCGTCCGTCCGTCCACCAGTCTGTCCGTCCGTCCGAGCCCTGGCACGGAGCCATGGGTGGCGGCCGGGGTGCGCAAACGGACGCCGGTCGCGTCGGACTGTACAGCACTCGCGCTTTGCTTGTGTAGCGTCGCTGTGCCCAGCGTTTGGAACCATTCTGACTGACGCCGTCTCAATGGACACAGGCGTTCGCGGAACACACTTTGGAATTTACAAAGCGTCCGTCAATTTAAGTGCTGGAACGCGGATGGCGTTTGTACGATGCGCAAAGCGTGAGAAAATACGAACGCATGTGAACGGAGGATGATCAGTCTCGCGTCTCGGTGCGATTCGCGGTAAAAAAATTAAACAAGAAAACACGCGCACATTCGGTTTGTGTGTTATCCCACTGAGAGTGTAAAAGAAAAAAGACATGGTATAGTCCGTCGAATGGCCACACGCTTTCGCCGTACACACTTTGGAATGTACAAAGTGTCCTTCAATTTTTTTCATGTCTACGAGCTGTACTACGATTTTGTAACAGCATTTATAGCATTTTTACCTGTTGCATTGTCTTTATGTGTCGTTTTTTGAAGTCAAACATGTATACCTTATTATTCAAGCATTCTTTTACTATTGTATAATAACGACCATGCTGTTATATCCTCCTGTTCCCCCCGCGCTTATGTAATACCCTCAGATGGGTCTTTAAGGGACAATAAATGATTATGATGTTGTGGCACACAGATGTTTTGTAACTTCTTATTGGTGTCCTCCTGGTGCCTGTTGGTGAGGCCTCCTTACCAGCCAGGGATATAGAGGTCCTTGCAGCCTGAGCCGTTACATTCTGTTGGCTTGTGCTGACTGGCAACTCTTGGTAAACAAAATAGTCATGATAATAATGAGAACTAACAGACAACGAGCCTTTAAATTTACACTTCTTTCCTTCAAAATAGTCATTTGTCATTCAACATGACAGTGTTATACAGGAGTGGCAGTACACTAGTAACTATATTTGAGATAAATACTACTCAGTGTGTTGAACCAGTGTATCAGGGCAGTTAGACAAGCTCTATCCACACGGATAACCGTCAGGTGGTCGGAGGTCGGAATGCTCGTTTTTTGAGGTCTGGATATATTCACGCTTTTGGCGCATCATAAATTAGTATCCGTACAGCTGAAGATTTCCTCCCTTCGAGGCACCCACAGTCACAGGCATCGAGCACGCAAAAGGGCGTGACGCAGCTATCTTCATCACACAAAATAAGTCTTCCTTGATGTGAGCATTCATAATAACAGTGGCACATCACCACTTGCACTTCCCAAGGGAACAAATATGATGTGCACAGCAGTCACACATGCAAACACCCCCTGTAAACTCTTAACAAAACGTGCTCTGACACCATTATGTGACGGCAATGGCACTGTGTCTGACTCTTCTGACTGGAGGCTGTTGCCAACACTGTCTTGGTCGTGCTATGGGCTTAGTCAGGCAGTCTGTATCCGTTTTTTGGGCAAGGTTGAGTGTCACTGCCTATATTCTTAGTTGTTCAATTGCAGGATACCCAGATTATACGACGGTTTTGCGTGGTTTCTTCAAAGTAGTATAATCGTGGTTCCACTGGATATATTCTGCTTGGAGCTCTCAGACTCTGAAGTGGTACTTGGCATGTCTCATTAGAACTTAATTAATCACGTCAAGTCAGCTCAAGTGAGTGCGCTCTTGATTCAAGCTTACCAAAACTCTCCTCATATGTACTCGGTCAGATTTAAGCTCACCGAAATTCTCCTCCAGCAGGCTTGCTCATCCCAGCAATATTCTACCTAGCTAGCCTCATTGCAATTTATATTCACCCCAACTGTACCCAGCACAACTTGAACGAAAATTATTTCGGTTTTCTATCTTACAGTTTAAGCACCATTTATTTTTTATATGTTGTGATTTCAAAGCAGGCTTGTTTACATCGACAAAGCATTTTTGTAGATGTTTTTAATAGCCCTTGCCATCAACTGTTTTATTGCGATAGCAATTATACGGACACTCTCGGCTGACTTTTGCCGTCACCGTCGCCGTCTGTCGACGCCGTCATGTCCCGGATATGTATATGTATGTGTATATATAAAAAAGGCATGTAGAAAAATAAATAAGTAGAAAAAAAATTCCAAACCACCTGACCCGGGATCCGAACCAGCGACCCCTCGCTCTGCAGCCTGCTGCGCTAGCCAACATAGCCACACGCCATGCTCGTGACAGCGATATAACGGCGAGCTATTCATATGCACCATTTGCCGCTCGCGGTACGCAGATCTCGGAACAGCTTCAGCGTGTTCTCTATCACGCAGCGCTTTTACAGATTCTTTCAAATTAAAAACTGCCCTTGAGACGCGCACGAAAAAGTGGCTCCCTTCTGTACCACTCATGATGTAGAAGAAAAAAAAAGATCATCACACAAAGACCGATTTACAAGCTACACAGAATACACACAACACTACAGAGAGGCAAGGCGCGTCTTTCCCGCACCTCACCCGAGTCTCGACAGGAAACAAGCATCTGAATACCGACAGCTACAAACACACTCCTACCCAAACCCTGTGCACCTCCACAGGAGCTACCCACACCTATACCCGGACAATAAATGCAAACTATGCACAATAGATAGGGCTACGTTTAAACATATGCTGTGGGACTGTCCCAAATTATCAAGTTCTCCTGAGGCCCTCAGGGAGCGGTGGCGGCTCGTGCTGCTCAGCTCGGAGGTCCAAGACCAAAAATGGGCTATCCAGCAGGCCAGGGAGGCTATGGGGAGACAAGGTCTCCTGGTACCTACCTGTGCGGTCTAGCCCGGACCACAAACATGCCGGGTCTTCAAATAAAGTTTATTCACTCACTCACCGGGCACATTTGGCTTCAGACGCCACCGCGTGGCAGGAGACGCAGAGGGGTCATTCTACGTGCCGCAGTTTAAAAGAAAAAGAAGTATCAAACAGCGTCGAAAAGTCATATAATCATAATCAATCCTTGGCCAATCCCCCAGAGTGGGTATGAGCCATGTCAGAGGCAACAACAACAACAGCGACGGTTTCTGCATTGTGGACACTCGCAGCGCGTTGCTCAAATACAAACACGTAACAACTGCGACATTTGTTAGTTCACGCTTGTTCTGTGTATACCTATGCGTCCTTTTCGAGCGTCCTCCTTTGTGCTGCGGCGGCGCGTTGCAAGTATCAAGCTGCTTGTCGTTCTTCGTGTGACAAACTCATGTCTTGCTATCGCATTCATTGCTTTGCCCTAGTGGCGAAACTGTGACTTTTTTCCTGATACTACTTGCTCACCTCTGAGTGGTGGTCGATTCATGAGTGCCTCCGCAGGCTCTCGCACTGCAGGTCTTTCACGTGTGGCAACTGCAAGTACATGAACAATAAATAAGTAGCATTGTTAAAAGTGTTGTCAAGAATGGTGTAGTATTTTGCACACTTTTACATGTACGTAAACTTATAAAAGCGAAGCAACGTTTTCCCGACTAATAAAGCTCAACGACATACCAAAATATTAGATTGCCTCGTTGTAAAGAGATTACAGTTGCTTTATTTTTATCTAATATTGAAGACCTACTTCTGCACGAAACAAAACAAAATATGGAAGTAATCTTGCACCCAAATGAACTGACGGTGCTGTTTAGCATTGTAGTGGTTGCACATTGCATTCTTTATTGCGCAGCCCATCATTTTTCTCCTTTCACGGGAATTTGTTAAAGAGATACCAAGTGCACCATCACAAGTGCATACACAATACTTTTGTGATTCCAATTCCTGCTTGTTTGGTGTAACGGAAACCTGCCTTTGCATATGAGCTGTTCAGTTTAAAAAGAAATCCACAACGAGTTTATATGGTACGTATTTTCTTTAGCGTAAGCGAGAGCTTACCAGTCGTCTAATTATGGAATGCCACGATCGAAAAAAAGGGGGTGAAACGTTCTGTATCGTAATTTTTCTGTCTGCAGTGCCGACAGTGGTATGCACTACACATGCTGCAAACAGTGGCAGGTGATGATGATAACCTCGTATGGATGGCGCTCACCCACAAAGGGGGATGGGCCAAGAACCGGGCGGCAGGAGGCTTAAAATAATGGTCTGAGACTAAACGAATCTGAATTTTTTTTTAAATAAACGTCTACTAAATGAAAATGCTTAATGAGCAAGCGGTCAGACTATCGGAGTTTTGTAAAAGAAATAACGACCAATTCCATACCCAGAATGAGAATAGATAAAAATAGGCTAACACGGTAATCTTTTTGTTTCTTTGATGTATTCTATCACAGCAGAGCAGACATCCCTGCGGCTGTAACCTAATGAAGTAGCGCCAAATGATAAAAATTACTGGAACATTTACAGCTAATCCTAACTTTTGAAGTGGGGCTTGCAGTGTGGGAATCGAGCGCGCCCTCCCCTTTGGGCGCCTCGTTCCCCAGCTTGCGCGAGTTCTGGCCCCGTGCTCCTCGAGCGCCGGGAACATGGCCTTTTTGTCTGGTGCAAGCCACGCGTCGGTCTTCCCTGCACGGAGACACGTTGCCCGAACATGCCCGGACAATGCCTTCCCCTCGCATCACGCTAGCACACGTGACGGTGCTTCGCCGGAGTGCCACAGAGTACCTCGAGGCGCTGCACCGCTATCAGCAGGCGATGCGGCTGAACGACAGTGTAATGCTAGGCAGTGTGTTGCCAGTAGCGCTGACAGCCCAAGCGGCACGGTGGTACCGACTTGTCGGCCACCAAGCTCGTTCGATGCAAGCTCGTTCGATGGAGGAGTTTAGGGCGCTATTCCGTAGCGAATTCCTTCCTCCTGACTATGAGCGCCGCATGCGTCGCGAGCTAGAGCTTCGAACGCAACATCGCGACGAATCTCTTCTCGAGTACGTCCGGGCTTTGCAGGAGCTCTACCTCCTTGCCGACCCTACGGCATCAGACGCTGAGAAGGTGGAGCGAGCCATTCGCCAGGCTCATCCAACCTTCGCCGCTTACCTTCGGAGCGCCCGTTATCGTAACCTGAACGAGCTGGCCTCCGATGCGAACCGTATTCAGGGCGACATACTGGCGGCGAGAGCCTACCGCCCGCCGCCACCGCCGTCCGCTTCTCTCTTGCCTCGTTGTGCGTGGGCTGGTGGTGACTTGTCACCCCGTAGTCCCCCGCGTCACGAGGCGGCCTCGGCCGCGAGAGAACAACGAGACGCGCCCGCTGTGTCGGACCGCTCTCGACCCGTACTCGTACGCCCGGACGTGCCCCTTTGCACTGCAGGGCGAACGAGAACGGGACCCCCGTGCCCCCAAGGCACGAGGGGAGATCCGATCGCGGAGCCCCTACTGCGGCTAGCGAACGGAGAACTCCCGGCTCTCACCAATCGCCAAAATCCCCCACTGATGGCGGAAAAGGCGTCGTCTGCTACCGTTGCCATGAGCGCGGCCACACCGCGCGAACATGCAACGCGCCCCAACCGACGCAAGGGCCTGCTCGCCCGTCGGGAAACGGGGCGAGCCGTCGGTGATCTCCCCCTCGCCGGCGGCTACAGCAGTACGAGAGCACGGGGGTGTAACCCAACCTCTGGCACCGATGGCGTGTCGCGCTGGACATGACTTTCCAGCCACGCCGGCGTCGTTCATCGCCCTTACGATCGCTGGTCGACAGTTTGCGGCGTTGTTGGATAGCGGGGCTTCGATCTCGCTGTTCGGCGAAGAGGTTTTGGCTCATTTGCGCGACCACTCTGTCCGCATTCGAGCTTGCGACACTGCCTTCCATCTTGCCAGCGGTACCGCCACTTCGTGCGGCGCTGCGCGGTTGGTTGTGCGCTGGGAGAATCGCGCGCGCCGACAGCGCTTTGTGCATCTCCCTGGTCTTTCCGTGCCTGTTATTCTCGGTCGCGACTTTCTCGCGCGCACAAGTATCGTGATTGACGTCGCAAGCGGAGGCTACAGAGACGGCCCTTCCGGCGCTCTACGGCCATTCGCTACACCTCCCGTGGTCACGGCTGGTCGTAAGTCGCCGGACGTAACGAGAGAGCAGGAGGAGAGGAGACAAAGCGTAGCCCCTCGGCTCGTGTCCCTCACTCCGACGCCAAGACTGGCCTGTTATGATCGGACTTTATGGCTTAGCGCCACTTGGACGATCGAAAGTATTTCGCCAGTCTGCCCTGCTTTATTCCCGGGTCAGCGTTCCCCGAAGAGCACCAGTAGCGGCGACAACACGGCAAACCTGCTCTGAATCCTTCAGGGCCGTCGGCGCACCTCGTCAAATCCCTTTCGACTCACCTGACCGACTTTGACGGTATGGCCTAGGAGGGGCAGTTTGCAGGCGAGGCTGCTTGCTTTGTTCATCGTGCTACGCGACACACCGAACACTCAGCCGAGAACTTGGGAGACACGTTTCCCACACTCCGAGAGTGCCTTCGTGGCCGCCGCCTGAGAGGCACCTGCGTCGCAGCCGCTGCCGAGGAGTCATCGCTGCACCTGATTACACGGCTGGTTTACAGGAATGTACGTCACCTCGGACAGGTCATTGTGCAGTGCAGTGCGAGGCCGTATTGTGTCCTGAGTGCTCATCTCCCTCGCCGACGGGCGAACTGGGCGTGCCTCTTCCCTCTTTCCAGGGCGGGGAAGGAGGCGGTGTTTGACCTTCCCATTTGGAGGCGGAGATCAAGACGACATCCAGGATTGGACTCTCCTGGACTTTATTGTTTTCCCGTGCAGGGAATCTTGGGAAGGCTAAGGCCATAAAACGCGAGCGTCGAGACGCTCGAGAGATCATCATCTTCTTGCATCATGTAAAATCACGCTACCATGTAAATACTGTAAATAAAACGTTCCTGTTGTCAGCTCCGGCTACTCTGCTCGACTTCTCCCTGCGACATGGCTGGCTCCGGTCCCATGGACAGACCCCCCGACTACATCAACTGGTTGGCAGCGACGGGATGTCCCATGCTTGACCCGGGCCTCAACGATGGTGAGTGCTTGACTTTCATTGAGATTTGCCAGGTTTTAGCTTTTGTGTTTTTTCTAAAACTGGTTGAAACTTCTGTGCGTATAGGCTTCGTTGTACCGCTACCATACGTCACAGCTATTCACCAGGTTTTAGCTATGCTATTCTAAACCGGCAGTAATTTTACCGTGCGTGTAGGCCTCGCTTGTTAGCTTCCTAACGTTACGGCGTGTAAGAAAGTCCTCACTCGTGAAGACCATGGAGTTGGTAACGAAGCTAGGGAAACCAGACCTCTTGCTACTTTGTGAAGAGCTGGGAATTGATGTGGGGAGAGATGACAGAGAGCCGCAGCTGATTAAGGCAATACAGGAGTGCGGCGCGGAAGATGACGAAATTGAGGAGTGTTGGGAAGAAGTTGAAAAACAGAAAAAAGAGGCCGAAAGAAAGAAAAGATGGGCTGAGGAGGACAGGATACTTGAGGAAAGACGATTAGCGTTAAGAATTTTACAGGCATCAATTAACCCGATTAACGGGAAAGCACCCTCCGACAAGAAAGTGAAAGATATTCGTGTCGAGACCACCACCGCAGCGAGCCGCTCAAAAGAAAAAGAGAAACCGAAGGCGTTTAAGGCTAGAAAGCCGGTCGTCTGCCACCGTTGCCAAGAGCCAGGTCACATCGCAATCGGCTGCCGAAAGCCTAGAAATGTTCTCCTTTTGGTGGACAGCCGCGACCGTAATCTGGAGCAATCTAAATCCTGCGCTCGTGAGTTAATTGTGAAGGAAACTCAGTGTAACTTACTGTTGGACTCAGCCGCAACAATCGGTACAGTACATCCCTACTCCGTGAAAGATAAGGTGACCACATATGAACGTGCGTGCACACGGCAAGTAGTTGAGGAGAAAAGTGTGTGTTTGCCGTTAACCCGCGTAGAGAGTCGGGAACCGTTCGGACTGCTCGCAACGGAGGCTGCAGTGTCCCAAAACCTGCCCAAGCATGATCCCTCTCCGAATGACTCGGATATGCTTTTGGAAAAGAAGGGCCTTTGTTTTGGTGACGATTCAGCGAAAGCTCTGACGCGTCCGACGGCCTGTGAGTCCGCTCATGAGATTCAGGGAGCAGAAAGCGATAATGATAGACAGGTTGAAAACCGCGAACAGTGCGCAGGTGGCGAGACGGCATCGTCACAAGAAACTAGAGTTGAAAACAGTGTGCGCTTGCCTGTAGCCTGCGTGGAGGGTGAGGAACTTTTCGGACCGCTCGCGACGGAGGCTGCCGTGTCCCAAAACCTGCCCAAGCGTGATCCCTCTTCGAATGACTCGGATACGCTATTGGGAAATAAGGGCCTTTGTTTTGGTGACCCTTCCGTTGAAGCTCTTACGCGTCCGACAGTATGTAAGTCCGCTCCTGCGATTGAAAGAGCAGAAAGCGATAGTGATAGGCAGGTTGAAAAGCGCGACCAGTGCGCAGGTGGCGAGACGGCATCGTCACAAGAAACTAGAGTTGAGGACAGTGGGCGCTTGCCTGTAGCCCGCGTGGAGAGTGAGGGGCCGTTCGGACTGCACGTGACTGAGGCTGCCGTGTCACAAAACCTGCCCAAGCATGATCCCTATCTTCCTTCGAATGACTTGGATATGCTTTTGAGTAAGAAGGGCCTTTGTTTTGGTGACCATTCGGCGAAAGCTCTGATGCGTCCGACGGCTGGTGAATCCGCTCATGATATGAAGCGCGGCGCGATTCATGCAGTGTTGAATGCTGATACACGAGTTGAAAGACACTACCAACGCGCGCGTAGTGAGACGGAGACGATAGATGGAGAGGACGGAATGCGCTTTCCGGTAGCCCGCGTGGAAACGAAGGGGCCGTTCGGACTGCCCGTGACTGATGCTGCCGGGTCACAAAACCTGCCTAAGCATTATTCCTACCCGATTTCGAATCACTGGGATATGCTTTTGAAGGGCCTTTGTTTTGGTGACCATTCAGCAAAAGTTCTGATGCGTCCGACGGCCGGTGAATCCGCTCCTGAGATGAAGCGAGGCGCGATTCAGGAGGATTCACAAGTTGATAGCCGCGACGAATGCGCTCGTCACGAAGTATTGAAGTCACTGGGAACCCCCCTAATGAGGCTCAAGGAAAAACGGGAGTCCGGCCTAGTATTGCATCATTCAGAAGGGCTAGGTGCTGTCAGCGTGACAGACTGGAAGGCCTGTTTGCCGGCTACTTTGTTTTCCTTGCGTTCGGTGCCTCACGAGGACCCAGGGCCAGACCTTGTACTTACATTCGGCTTAAAGCACGCATCGTTCTGCTTCTTCTGAATAGTGGACAGAGTTTTGGAGGGTAACGAAGGTTACGCACCTCCCTACCTAGTAGGCATTGTTGCCTTTTCCTTCAGCTGGAAGGAATGTTTGAGCTATCTCAGGGATGTTCCGGAGCAATCGCGTGCCGCCGGCTAATTTCTGAGGGGCAAAATTTGCCATGTCGAAAAAGCTGAGGTGTATTTGGACCACGATGTTGGGCACGATAGCAGAAACGCTGTTGGTCCCAGCCGTGCTTTTTCCGTCTAACACCAGCGTAGCTTTAGACACCTTTTATTTGCATTCTGTGTACGTAAGACATTTAGCGTTTTGTTTTCATAACATGTATTTAGCATTTTGTATTAATCACTTCATTTCGTTCTTCTGACGCCCGTAGCACCTGCGTGCCTTAAAAGATGTACGTGGCTTTCTCTGGAAATGATACAAAACGTTAGGCTTTTTGATTTTCTTCGTACTTATGAGTGTCTGTGTTTCTTATGACTTTGTTAACTGAACCGTCATTTTCACGAGCAAAAGTGAAATTGTAATTTTCGAGGGAGTTTTTACCGGAAAATGTAGCCTGGCATTTCTCAAGGTCAGTTGAGTGCTCTCTGTTTGTTGTGCCTCGAGTTTTGCTTGGTTCATTTCCGGTGCTTGCAAGCCGTTGCTCAGGTCCAAAGATGGGGTCAACCTACGTGTCCAGGAATTCAAGGGAGCAGTCTACGGTCTCTACGGAGTGCTTCGTTGCTGCATCCCCTTCGAGACCTCCTGGCGCGGCGGACGGGCTGTTATGATCGGACTTTATGGCTTAGCGCCACTTGGACGATCGAAAGTATTTCGCCAGTCTGCCCTGCTTTATTCCCGGGTCAGCGTTCCCCGAAGAGCACCAGTAGCGGCGACAACACGGCAAACCTGCTCTGAATCCTTCAGGGCCGTCGGCGCACCTCGTCAAATCCCTTTCGACTCACCTGACCGACTTTGACGGTATGGCCTAGGAGGGGCAGTTTGCAGGCGAGGCTGCTTGCTTTGTTCATCGTGCTACGCGACACACCGAACACTCAGCCGAGAACTTGGGAGACACGTTTCCCACACTCCGAGAGTGCCTTCGTGGCAGCCGCCTGAGAGGCACCTGCGTCGCAGCCGCTGCCGAGGAGTCATCGCTGCACCTGATTACACGGCTGGTTTACAGGAATGTGCGTCACCTCGGCCAGGTCATTGTGCAGTGCAGTGCGAGGCCGTATTGTGTCCTGAGTGCTCATCTCCCTCGCCGACGGGCGAACTGGGCGTGCCTCTTCCCTCTTTCCAGGGCGGGGAAGGAGGCGGTGTTTGACCTTCCCATTTGGAGGCGGAGATCAAGACGACATCCAGGATTGGACTCTCCTGGACTTTATTGTTTTCCCGTGCAGGGAATCTTGGGAAGGCTAAGGCCATAAAACGCGAGCGTCGAGACGCTCGAGAGATCATCATCTTCTTGCATCATGTAAAATCACGCTACCATGTAAATACTGTAAATAAAACGTTCCTGTTGTCAGCTCCGGCTACTCTGCTCGACTTCTCCCTGCGACATGGCTGGCTCCGGTCCCATGGACAGACCCCCGACTACATCAGGCCCTTTGGTCGGCGCGGCGGAAAACGGTCCGTGCCTACCGCTTTCTCTCGAGCATAGCGCTACCGCGGTGAACGAGGTCTCGGCTACGCCGGTGACCACCCCGGTAAGTAGCAGCTCGGATCGCTCGCTGCCGCCTTTGCGTGACAGCTTGTCGAAACGTGAGAAGGCGCGCCTGTCGTCGCTGTTGACTCGTTTCAGTGACATGTTCACCGAACGACCGGGTTGCACCTCTCTTGTGAGGCACCGGATTGACACAGGCGATGCACAACCGTGGAAGTGCAATCCTCGCCCCGTCAGTGTGGCCAAGAGGAAAGCAATTGACCAGGCATTGGATGAGTTGATTGAGACCGGAGTTGTCCAACGCTCAAACAGTCCCTGGGGTTCACCGGTGGTAATGGTCCCCAGAAAAGACGGCTCCTATCGTCTGTGTGTGGACTACCGCCGGCTGAACGAGGTCACGAGGAAGGATGCTTATCCTATGCCTAACGTTGACTCAATCGTGGCTGCTCTAGGCAGTGCATGCTATTTCAGCACCTTGGATGCTAGCCGCGGTTACCTGCAGGTTCAGATGGAGCCGGCTGACGCGGAGAAAACTGCGTTCACCTCTCACAGAGGCCTGTACGAGTTTACCCGTATGCCGTTTGGCTGTTCTGGAGCTGCAGCTACGTTCCAGAGACTGATTGACCGCATTCTCGGGGATGCTAAATGGCAATTCGCCATGGCATACCTCGATGATATCGTCATCTTCTCTCGAACGTTCGAGGAGCACCTCCACCACTTGGAGGATGTCCTTGAGAGGTTGCGTGCCGCCGGGTTGACTCTGAACCCGAAGAAAGCTCAAATAGCCGAGACTCGCATTTCACTATTGGGCTTTACCATCGAGAGCGGTCGCGTTCTAACGTGCGAGGAGAAGGTACAGGCCATTGTGTAGTACCCGACGCCGGCGAACACTCAGGGCCTGAGGCGCTTTTTGGGCATGGTGAACTACTACAGACAGTTCATCCCAAACTGCGCGGACCTCCAACGCCCTTGACCGCTCTGTTGAAAAAGTCGGCATGATGGAGATGGGGCCCAGAGCAAGAGCGAGCCTTTAAAGCGCTCTCCGAAGCTCTAGTGGCCACAGCCGATCTGAAGCTGCCCGACCTCAACAGGGAGTTCGTTGTCCAGGCGGACGCGAGCGACCTGGGTCTCGGGGCGGTGCTGCTTCAGGAGCACGACGGCGTCCTCCGACCTGTCGCCTTTGCGAGCCGGTCACTTAACGCCGCCGAGCGCAACTACAGCGTGACTGAAAGGGAATGTCTCGCTATAGTTTTTGCTCTCCGGAAGTTCGACTGCTACGTCGATGGTGTGCCATTCGTGGTGGAAACGGACCACATGGCACTCACCTGGCTTAAGCGCTTGCGCGAGCCCTCGGGCCGCCTCGCGTGCTGGGCGTTGACATTGCAGCGGTACAACTTCGTTGTGCGCTACCGGAAAGGGAGTTCAAACGTCGTGGCTGACGCCATGGTCGTCGGCAGAATTTTCTCTTGGGGGGGTGCAAACCATTGTTGCATCGCGACTGGGAGAGGGGGGAGAGCACTGGCATAGCTTGGGTGCGGGGGAAGTGCTTGAGTGGCTTGACGGGGGGCAAGTGCCCCTTTTGCACCCCCCCCTGCCGACGCCCATGGCTGACGCCTTGTCGCGTGCCCCCGTTTTGGCGTCTGACACTGGTGTCCGCCACTCCCGAGAGCAGTCGCACCTAGTAGACTCCGGGGCCTCTGGCTCCAAGGGGTCGAAAGGCGCGCAACCCGACGGCGAAGTCACTTTCGAGTCGATTGCCTCGGGTGAAGACGCATACCTGGTAGACCCTTTCACGTCCGACGGTATCGTCTTCAGCAGAGAGGACCTACTCAAGGCACAGCAGGACGATCCATTTTGTCAGCAAATTGTTGACGGGCTCAATGAGCTGAGCTCCCAAGAGGAGCGTGGCGGTCAACCCGCCGGGCGCAAACGGACAGCTGGTATTGCTGTCGGCGCCGAGTGCCGGACGCAGGCTGGTATTGCTGCGGGCACGTTGGACTCGTATCTGCTTGATGCTGATGGTGTTCTCCTGCGCTATGTCCCATCTGAAGAAGCTCCCCAGGAATCTTTCAAGGTGGTGATACCCCGCAGTCTAAGGAAAGCCACCCTCGGCTATTTCCACGACTCGCGGTTGGCCGGACATGCGAGTGGCCTTAAGACCTTTCAAAAGTTGTGCCGCTCTGCTACCTGGCCTGGCATGAAGCGTGATGCCCTTCACTACGCCCGCTCATGAAGCGTGTGCCAGTGCGTGAAGCCTCGTGGGGGCAAGCCTCCCGGGCTCATGCAGCCGATCGACAGCCAAGAACCCCTGGCGAGTTGCGGCCTGCGACATTATGGGACCCTTCCCAAGAAGCCGGAGAGGCCATGTTTTTCTCCTGGCTGTCACAGATCACTTCACGAAGTGGGTCGAGTTGTTTCCCCTTCGGAAGTTAACGGCACGCGCAATCTGGGGCAAGTTGACCGAGGTCTTTACCCGCTTTGGCTTTCCGGCGGAGTTGATCACGGACAATGCGTCCTATTTCACGGCCAAGGTGTTTGTGGATGCGTGTGCTGCCTTTGGCATTAAGCACCGCAAAACAACCCCGTATCACCCACAGCCCAACCCGACTTAGCGGATCAACCGCAACCTCAAGCCCTTGCTGACAGCCTTTGCGCAGCAACACAGGGATTGGGACGCCTAGTCTTAACGAGATTGGCTTCTCCTTGCGGTCCAAGGTGAACCGTTCGACCGGGTACACGCCCGCTTTCCTCAACTTCGGGAGAGAGCTGCCTAACCCCATGGACCGCGTTCTGCGGGGCGGAAGCGGGGCGTGCGCCACGAAAGCCGGCCCGTCTGGCTATGCGGCGGAACTGCGCTCACGGATGGACGCAGCCCTCGACCTGGCGCGTTCCAACCTGGCAAAAGCGCGAGCTGGACAGAAGGCTCAATACGACCGGTCGCATCGGGACGTGCACTACGATGTCGGCGACCTCGTCCTCAGACGCAACCACGTCTTGAGTGACGCAGCCAAAGGCATCTCGGCCTCCCTTGTCGGCCAAGTGGTTGGGCCCATACCGAGTGCAGACCAAAGTGTCGCCTCTGGTGTACAAGCTGGCTGACTCCCAAGGGAGACAAGTCGGCGGTCCAGTTAACGTCTCCGACCTCAAACCTTTCGTTGCCCGCAGCAACGACTTGGGAGGGGGGGGAGGCGGTCACCGCACCACAGGAAAACCGTGAGAAGGCTGGCCCCAAGCCACGCCACCGGTACAACCTGCGGAAACGCACTTAAGCAACCATTCTCCTACTAGCAGGTAGCTGGACTTTATTCCATGCCACGTTAGTGAAAGGAGAATAACTGCTAAGGTGCGCAGACACACGTCTGAAAGTGGTAGAAGGCCCTCTTGGTCGAAAATACCCACTGATGTGTTTTCAGGCCTTACCCTGGCAAGCGCCCCCTTTGTTGGGCAGCACAGTCAGTCAGGCACACTTTTTGGCATGCCGGCTATGCCGGGGGGCACTCCCTGTCCAACCCCCTACGTCACCCTGTCGTCTCCCCTGCGCCTGGCTCTTCTATGCCGCCAGCCTGTTCCTGACCAGTTGGCCTGCTGTCCCCTGGTCTGCCCTGCGCTGGCCTGGTCCCCGCCTTCTGTCCTCCTGACACCACCTTCCTGCCCAACCCACCTGGCGGCCTCGGCAGCCGCGTTCGCCAGCTGGTCTGCCCATTCAAGCTTTGGCCCTGGCCCGAGCGTGGTGGCTCCGGCTCCCGTTTCTTGGCTGCCTGCTGTTCGAGCCGGCTGTTCCTGCTTGCCCTCGTCCCAGCGACTTTCGGCGGTTGGCTGCTGCACGCACTTTGCAGCTACGCCTCATACGTTCCCGGCTGCCATCCTCAGACCGGTGAACTGCAAGCGAGCTGGCTGCCCCCGTTGTGCTGTGCTGCCCCGTTCCTCCTGGGCTGTGGACCTCCTTCCTGGCAGTGGGCTCTCCCTGGTGTGGTGAAACTGTGGTGGAACTTTTGGTGGGACTGTTGTGCGGCCAAGGCCTACCATGGACTCGCGTCAACGGGAACGACAACCTCGCCTGTCCGTGCTGTGCGGCAACGTCCTTCTGTCCTAGCCTTCGTGGAGACGACACCCCCCTTTTTGGACATTGCCCCGTTGACCAGCCCCCTTGCGGCTGAGCTGAACTTGCCACTTGGCCTCGGACAGCCTCTTTCACAGGCTGGCTTCAATCTTTAGGAGGATGGAATGTGGGAATCGAGCGCGCCCTCCCCTTTGGGCGCCTCGTTCCCCAGCTTGCGCGAGTGCTGGCCCCGTGCTCCTCGAGCGCCGGGAACATGGCCACCGTGGTTTCGCCGCCAGGCCTTTTTGTCTGGTGCAAGCCACGCGTCGGTCTTCCCCGCACGGAGACACGTTGCCCGAACATGCCCGGACAATGCCTTCCCCTCGCATCACGCTAGCACACGTGACGGTGCTTCGCCGATCTTCATTGGCCGCCCGTGAAAGCCCCCTTTCCCCCTGAGCTTGCTTACGCCCGGCGCTCGCGCGCTGCGGCAGATGCTCACAGGCCTACACGAGAGGTAGACGCGCTGCTTCAGCAGGCGGCTTCTCGTACGTGCGCTCGGCTGCTGCCCCTTGTGTGATAGCCGTAGCGCCTGCCGGCAAGCGTACACTTGGTCGGTTTTGCGGAGTTACCCTAACGGCCCGCAATCCCGTGATTGTCGCACTGTGCTGTATCTTGGGTTAATAAACCCGTGTTTGTTGCCGACCTGCCTCGAGTGCCATCTCTGCGCCGTGTCGGTGAGTCGACGAACCCGGCCGTAGCGTCTTTGTGCGCGACGGCAGTGGAGAACGTCGCGTCCCTTCCCGGTCGCTTCGTAGGATAAGCTTGTGTAGCAAACCTATCTCCACAGCAGGTACCTTTTTCTCTGATGAGAATAGCGGCGACAAACAATGGTTCACGTTCATGCGCTGCCCATGCGTGCACGCTGTGCACATGCCCCGCGGATTACACATCGTTCCACTACTTGGTAGTGGAATGCGCGGATTACCATCGTTCCACAATGGTAGCGCTAGTTCTGAGCGTCGAGCCCTTTACTTGGTAATGACTATACTATAAAATAGTGATGCCTAATAATATACGGACAGTAATTTTAAACACAAATTGTGGTGTACCTGAACAGCAGACATGTTCCGGGATGATTGCCTTTTGAGATATTGTCACGTTCAATACAAAGGCGACGTTTACAAAACGGCGTTACAAGACTCAAGTCCCGAAAGGGTCGGCACAGCACAGCCAAAACAAAGGCACTGGCGCGGGTAATACTGCGTTTTCGTCTTCCTCTTTCTCGCTGGCAGATTAAGCGCGTGGCATTGCCCCTCCTCCTGAAAGCGCATCGCCTCGATGCTAAACGACGCGTTTGGTAAACATAAACAAAAACGTAATGTCCCGAAAAACATAAGTGTCACAATGTGTAGTATTGTTTTAACCGCACCACGTGCACAATCTCAGGCCGTGGCTGTCGGCGTCGTGGTGGTTGGCTTCCGTCCGGAAGGACTTCGTAATTGACGTCGCTCACGCGCTGTAAAACTTTGTATAGGGGCCGAAGTACAGACTGAGAAGCTTTTCAGAGAGACCTTTGCGGCGAGCGGAGGTCCAAACTAACACTTGGTCACCCGGTTGGTAGTTGACTTGTCTGTGGCAGAGGTTGTAGCGCCGTGTGTCGATGCCCTGTTATTTCTTGATGTTCACGCGGGCCTGTTGACGTGCTTCCTCGGCTCGTTGCACTAAACACTCGGCATCTTCGTCAAGATTGTCGATGCTGTCAATGTCACATGGGTGCATTGCATCCAACATCGTTTGAACATGACCGTATCGAAGACGAAACGGCTTGAGGCGTGTGGTCTCTTGCGTAGCGGTATTGTACGCGATTGTTACGTAAGGCAGTACCTCATGCCACGTCTTGTGCTGTACGTCTTTGTACATAGCCAGCATATCAGTCATCGTTTTGTTCAGCCTTTCGGTCAACCCGTTTGTCTGGGTGATAGGCTGTAGTCTTGCAATGCGTGGTGTAACTTAGCTGAAAGACGTGTTCAAGGAGCCTTGCCGTAAACGGTGCTCCTCGGTCTGTGGTGACGCAGGATGGAGTGCCACGAAAAACTGAGCAACTTCAGAAGCTGTGCCTTTGGGAAGAGCCTTGGTTTCTGCGTAGCGGCTTAAATAGTCTGTAGCGAAGATTAACAACTTGTTTCCCGAAGACGAAAAGGGAAACGGGCCAAGGAGGTCCATGCCAACCTGATCGAAGGGTGTTCTGGGTGGTTCGATAGGGGTGAAGTAATCCCGCAGGCTTAACAGATGGAGGCTTTCGGCGCTGTCATTCACGGCAGGCTTGAACGTATTGTTTACCGCAAGCGGCAAGTTTCGGCCAGTAGTAAGACTTTACGTACTCTAGCG
>JALIZH010023519.1:0-21067 GCA_030522465.1 Rhipicephalus appendiculatus | reverse complement strand
TGCTATAGACATAACTAGTGACCGAGTTCAAAAAGTCCTCGTAGCTTTTACAAGAACCATTAATGTAGTTTTTGGAAACGCTCCTCATATTTCATTGCACTCTGTTTTGCATGTAGACAGTGGTCGCAAAAGTGGGTGTGAACACTCAGTTTTTGGCCAGTATTTTCTTGAAGCAGCTAACACCGCTAATAAGTATGTCGTTTACTTCGCGGCACCAGCCGGTGCAGTTGCGCATACATAATTTTTTCTGGGAGTTTGCTTTTTTACTATGGGCTGTGGCGACGCTGTCATTTAACTATTCTGAGCACGTCTGTGGGGTCTGTCCTTTCATGTATTGTGTTGTCAATGCTAAGATGACATCTATCGTTGCAGGTAAGTAGGGAACTAGGTCCAGACGGCTGGACGGGCACATTCAAGTAACAGCACAGACGATGCGCCTGGACACAAGAGAAAAGAACGCCATGCTAGGGATTTTCCTTCTCATGCGTCCCAGCTTTCCGTTCGCGCCGTTAATGTACTCCTAGTTCAATTCAATTACATAAAAACGACAAGGAGTTGCACAGGAACTATGGATGTTCTCGCGCAATATGAATTACACAACAATTGAGAGCAAGGTTGCTTCGTACCTACTTTTTTGTGCCTGAAATATGGTTTTCTAGGGCATTGCTTCCGACGCTGTATAAGAAGGCCCGAAGGACCCACGACAATTCTTGCTTTAGCGGGAAGATCCGACAACTGACTGCCTGGGCTAGTTGTTGCAATAGCTCAAAGAGAGTGTACAAAACACTCTAGAAAATCCGCTCTTCCAGCTTTCGCTGTGACTGTGCTGCGTGTTGCACGCAGGCCTACCATATTTAAATGTGAAGCATTTCTTAGCGAACCAAAGGCATTTTGAGCGTGTCTATACATATACAGGTGTCCCAGCTATCACGCAGCGCGATTTAAAAAAGAGGAACGGCGTTACGCGAAGCAGACCTAGTGCATATTGTTCCCATTATACTGTAGTAGCCGCTACTAACTTTTTTCGTTAATGAGAATTAATTAATTAGTCATAATTAAAATTGTAACTCCAAAAATACTCACCTAATTATCAAAGTGTCAATGAGGCAAATGTGGGCATGTTGAAACAACATCTATCTGTGCTACTTTTCAACAACGTACTAATTGCGTGCTAATTTTTTCCTTTCGGATTCGATTGTTGCTTCATGCATGGCCACCGAGATTGTGCACCGGCGCTCGACCTCAGAGGCCATGCATGAAGCAACAATCGAATCCGAAAGGAAAAATTAGCACGCAATTAGTACGTTGTTGAAAGTAGCACAGATAGATGTCATTTCAACATGCCCACATTTGCCTCATTGACACTTTGATAATTAGGTGAGTATTTTTGGAGTTACAATTTTAATTATGACTAATTAATTAATTCTCATTAACGAAAAAATTAGTAGCGGCTACTACAGTATATTGGGAACAATATGCACTAGGTCTGCTTCGCGTAACGCCGTTCCTCTTTTTTAAATCGCGCTGCGTGATAGCTGGGACAACCCTGTATATATATATATATATATATATATATATATATATATATATATATATATATATATATATATATATATATATATATATATATATATAGCCGCCTATGTCTGGGTGCTCTCGTGATCGTGTCTTGAACACCGAGATTGTGCACCGGCGCTCGACCTCGGAGGCCATGCATGAAGCAACAATCGAATCCGAAAGGAAAAAAATTAGCACGCAATTAGTACGTTGTTGAAAGTAGCACAGATAGATGTCATTTCAACATGCCCACATTTGCCTCATTGACACTTTGATAATTAGGTGAGTATTTTTGAGTTACAATTTTAATTATGACTAATTAATTAATTCTCATTAACGAAAAAATTAGTAGCGGCTACTACAGTATATTGGGAACAATATGCACTAGGTCTGCTTCGCGTAACGCCGTTCCTCTTTTTTTAAATCGCGCTGCGTGATAGCTGGGACACCCCTATGTATATATATATATATATATATATATATATATATATATATATATATATATATATATATATATATATATATATATATATATAGCCGCCTATGTCTGGGTGCTCTCGTGATCGTGTCTTGAACTTGACGTTGACCAAAACTGTTATAGTAGGGTAAGAGGGCGTGATGAACATGACTGTCTTGTCATGGGATGAATAACTTGAAAATCATGTCGCGTACGTCGTCAAATCCTTTCCTCCAGACACGTGTGGCACATACTCATATACCACGGGCTGTGGTATGCGGGTATGCGCCACAGGTGATGGACAGTTTATATCTACCAAGTAAGGACAAGAACAGACATTGGTAATTCAAATTGTAGACTGTTAGGAAAAACCGACAAGGGCAGAGTTGGCCCCACGAATTCAAAGGACAAAAATCAGGATCCCAGCAGCAACCGAACCCAAGCAATCTGCGTGGTAGTCAGGTCACGCCAGGTATCGAAACTGCTGTGGAAAAAGACCCTATGTGGACGTAATATCAGTGCAACGCCAATTGTGGCTGTTGTTCTGGCTAACTTTATAACAAAGCAACAAACATTAGATATGTGCACCTATGATACAGACGTCACGTCGGGTTTATTCTGGTTCCCGTGTTGGCTCCGCTTTTATAGCAGTCAAAAAAGCATTGCTTTTGTATTCTTATGATTCAGCAAGCTATGTTCAAGCGTTTCTCCATCCTGGAGGAATAACCTAACGAAAGTTAGGTAAGATATTCACGTAAAGCTGCAATGGGGGCTAGATGGTGCTAATACATGGCTTGTTCGCGCTGCCAGGAACTGGACGAACTACACGAGAGAAGACACACACACAGAGTGAAGCACGTACTAACAACTGTTTATTTTTAGTGCCACACACTTCCTTATATATGACCCAGAACAAGAAAAAGATAGAAAAGGCAAGAAAAGACAATCAAAAATGCACAGAGAACAAAGTAGAAACGTCACCTTCTACGTCAAACACACGGCAGTCAAAATCTAAGTTATCATACCTGATTTCAAGAAGTCTATTTTTTTTGGAGAAAGGAGGATAGAAGGTGCGCTAACGCAACCTTCACTTGTGTGAATAAAATAAGCCTCTATTATTTCTCTTTCTGTTTGATCGGCTGCTCGCTCCATCACTTGTGTGCCCGAAAAAGATGGCTTACACTTACACGCGGCGCAGTGCGCAGCCAAGTTACCGAGGTGTGTCAACAATGAACATGTGTAGTTGTGTTCTTTAAGCCGAACATTAAGACAACGGCCTGTCTGGCCGATTTATTTCTTGTCACAAGAGAGTGGGATGCCGTATACAACACAATCTGTGCAGTCCACAAACTTGTCAGAGGCGAAAACCCGTGGCGAAAACCCGCGGTCATCCCGTACGTTCATCACTTCTCACATAAAATCAAGAAAATTGCTGCTAAATACGACGTCGACGTTGTTTTTTCGGCACCCCCTGAAATTGAAGGGACATTGCAGAAAGGTCAATGCATCACAAAGCGAAGGGAAGGGAAACACTTGTACTATCAAACATAGGAACAAGTTTGTGGAATGCACAGAATGTGTTGTGTACGGCATCCCGCTCTCTTGTGACAAGAAATACATTGGCCAGACAGGCCGTTGTTTTAATGTTCGTCTTAAAGAACACAAAAATAACTTCCTCTACTCGAAAATGCAGTGAAAAAAACTAGTGATTCACAAACACACGCGTCCTGTATCCATACATCACAATACATGTTCTACAGCAGTAATATTGCGTGGTGCAAGCTTACAGTGCAATTGGCGTCCAAACACGTGAATGAGTGAGTGAATGAGTACAACTTTATTAAAGTCCAGTGCAGACGCTGAGGTTTCCCCGCGCCACCCGGCTACTCCCACGTGGGGACTGGCAGGTCTAGCCTAACGACCTTGTCGCGGGCGCACTGGATGGCCAGAATTGGTCCTGTAGGTTTGGGCTGCGCAGAAGTGCATCCCACTCGTTCTTGTTGTAAGTCAGGCCGAGCAACCCGCACTCCCCAAAGCATGTGTGCTGATGTAGCGGTCTGCCCACAAGCCATAACAACTTCGTGGTTTAAAGCCGCCGACATATTACAAATGGCACTCACCTTACTCCGCGTATTCTCTTAACCCTCTATTGTATGGCGTCCCATATTTGGCCAGTGGAGAGGACCAGTGGAGAATGTGACACAGTTAGAGTAATCGTTATAGTTACGTGCACTAAATACATAAAAGCGCTGCCATCCCAAGAGCAGTGTGAAATCTAGACATGAAATAGATTTCACAGTGCACATGCAAGCTCTGATCACGACAAACAGTGACTGCTATATTTTTCTTGCAACCCTTTTGTCGTTGCAGAAGCAAGAAAAAAATATTTTGGCATAGCTCGTGGCTTTGAAAATTAATGCTCGTTAAGGCTCTTCTCAATTCCGTTTCCCACTACGGTATAATGTCGAAAATCGGTATGTGCCATATTTGGCACAGTATGCATGTGAGTGATGAAATGTGCAATATGATGCCTACTATATTTTGTTGCACAATGCAAATACAAACAAAAAAGAAAGCCCCTGATATCATGCAGCACAGCTGTTTTGCCAGATTTCAGTTGTGGTGGTAGGTTTTGAGATGCTTCACGAAAGTCTCGAGTGCCAGCAACAGTACCTGGCACCTTTTTGTTACATTATTGGCGTAGGTGCATGAAAATATTATGTGAGGTCTAACCAGTGCACGGCGATATTTAGCTTTTCCGATTTGTTGGCAACTGACGCACACAACCACAAGTCAGTGGTTGGTAATTGGGACAGGAAAGTAAAGCAAGGCGGCACCATGTGAACAGGCAAACGTCTAGGCGGCCATCTTGCACGCACATGTCGGCAGTCAGATGCACTAACCAAAATGTTCAATTACGCCTGAAAGCAGGAAGCAGTTGCTTTTTCTTTATTCCACAAATCACGCTAAAAGACCGCGATCAGTGAGATTTTGTTTTTCAGCCATGGCAGCAATTTTGCTCGCCCACTTGCATAGTGTGCCATATTTGGCACAAACCTTTATCTTCATTAATACAGTCACAATAAATCTGAAAATCTTTCTACGTGTTCTTCTTCATGTAGTTAATGATAAAAAATAATCAAATAATTTTTCCAATGATTTTCTCATAATTCATGCAACACCACGTAGTGGGTGCATAGAAAGTATGCACAAAGTGGTTGAAGTACGCATTCGGGACAGGATATCGATATCGCGTTCAACTGTTATAGGCGAAGCTTAAGGGTCCCCCCCAATTTTTTTTGCAGCTGATGATGATGAAATACGTCTAAGCGCTTTGCAATGATTGGGCCTTTAAAACACCCAGTCGTTGCTCAATTCACATGTTTTAGATGCGAAGCAGCTCTTTGACTAGGCTGTGTAACGCTGTCCCTCCCTCCGTACGTCCCACGGTGGTGCGTCCGTACGAACGCACCTCAACGCGCTCCCCCTCGCCGCAGGTGTTGGAGCGGTGCCAATTAGGTCACGCCGCAGCTGCGCGTTGACGTCACGCTCGCCTCGCAGTGCGCGCTGACGTCACTCTCTCCCTCGCCTGCCGCGCGCTCGCCGTAGTGCCCGCAGCTGCGGCCTGACGCGGAACGACAAGACCTACGATAGACATCGCTTCAAACGAATCTTCAAGCGCTCACCGCAGCACCCGCGTTAGCGCCGTTCAACCCGTGACGCCACCCGTGCGCAACGCTGCTGCTTCGCATCCCATCAGGGTTCCCTTTGGGAAGATGGTGTAAATTTTGACGTCTGGCGTGATTCTACGCTTCTGCGATGCGATATCGCATGAGTAAAGAAGGCTCCTTTCACTACATGACATTGATATAGTATTTTTTTTCTTTTCCGAAGCAGCTTCAACCAACAGTGTGGCTCGGCGGTATAGAACACATGCTTGCGACGTGAACGGCATCTGTTGACTTTTCACTAAAACCAATGATTTGAAGATTTTTGTTATTTATTTTATTTCCTTCTTTCTCAACTTTTCGTTCATGAAAAGATAATTTTCGAACGATGGACGCCGACACCCATGCCGACTCTGCCATTTCTATGGCTGTTCTTATAGGCAACAGATTGACCTTCGATTCTCACTGGGTAAAAGGTCATCGGCTTGCGTGTGAATGCCACTGCTACGCATTTTTCTGTAGAGATAGTCAAACCTTGCTGGCGAAGGTATGTTGATGTCAAAGTTGCAGCCTTCTGTATTCTTGCGCGAACTTGTGGTCTAGTCACTCCGGACGCCCAGATGCAAATATCATCGGCGTAAAGAGATATGTTAGCCGTCTGTGGTAGTGTTTCGGTGAGCCCCACCAGAACTAAATTAAAAAGAGTCGGGCTCAACACACCACCTTGTGGGACACCACGACTGATAAAATTCTTATTGGTCGGCCCATCTTCCGTCAGGACGAACATTGACCTCTGTGTGAGATAGCTTCTAACCCATCGAAAGACGTGTCGTCCAAGCTCCACTGCCTCCAGAGCATCGAGAATGGCCTCATGGGTCACGTTGTCATAAGCGCCTTTCACGTCTAGGAACAGCGCTACAGAAAGCCGCTTCATAGTTTTCTGCTGCTGAATGGAGGTCACTAAGTCAATGACGCTATCAACTGAAGACCGACCTCGTCGAAAGCCAGCCATAGAGTCAGGGTAGATGTTGTAATGTTCTAAGTACCACTCCATGCGTGTCAGCAGCATCCTGTCCATTACCTTGCCGACGCAACTCGCCAGTGCGATGGGCCGGTATGATGCCAGGTCCAAAGGAGACTTTCCAGGCTTCAGTAGAGGCACCAGGCGGCTGCACTTCCACTCGTCAGGGACTATGCCGCCATGGCAGGATTGGTTGAAGATGTCCAGGAGGCAGCGTTGTGCGTTCGAGCCTAGGTGACGTAACGCAGCGTAGGTCACCCCATCTGGACCTGGCGACGACGAACGCTTGCACATGCTCAATGCCGTTTGAAGTTCTTCCATTGAAAAAGGCACTTTCATATGCTGATCTCGCGCAACAGGAACGTCATGTGGCAAAAGGTGGGTCAGCGCCGCGATGTCACCAGCAATTCTCGCACAAAATTCACCGGCAACTTCACCTGGAGCCCCCATGTCTCCTATCTAAAGAAAATAACTCACTTGTATTGAGAACGTATTCAAGTTCGTCGCCGAAAAATCTTGGGGCCCATCCGTGCGCTCAATGCTGCACTTATATTCAGCCCTCTTTCTCGGTTTTCTCCGATACAGTCTTCCGGCCCTGTCCAACACTTGCAAGAACAATATCCGTGCACTGCCGTGCGTGCAAGCCCAAACACTTAGGATATGTCTTCGCCTCCCCAGATGCTCATCGACAACTGCAACTATCCTTATTGCGCAAGAGCAGTCATTCACATCGCATATCGTTGATGAGACCCTGAGAACGCATATTCGGCACCTAACACGGCTACCATCCCATCATTTAGCGTGTTTGCCAGCGCGGAGGCCACGTGCTTCGTTCTGCGGTATCGTGACCAATCACCGAGACATATTACCATCCGGCTTCAAGCCTGCGATGCGCCCGGCATCTGCGTTGTGGTGTCTTCATCAACCTAATGTGTGCCTATCGGTTCCAGGAATCGTTAAGAAGGCACGCCTGTCACCACTTGCGCTGGAGCAATTGTCACTGCGTCTCCTAAATGAAACCTACTTGTACCGCATACACGTTTACACCGATGGGTCCACTAATTCTAACAGCTCTACCGGAGCAGTGGTTGTTCAATCTGGCGACGTATCAGTGCAACTTAAGCTTTCCCACGTCACGACGTCAACAGCAGCGGAACTCGCAGCGCTACAAGAAGCGGTCAAGTACATACTTCGGCAACCACCTAATCGATGGGCCATCTTTTGCGACTCGAGGTCGGCCTTACAAACAATACAGTTTGCTTTGCGGCATGGATTAAACGAGCAGCCAGTGCATGAAATAAGGCAAGACTACCACCAAGCACTCGAGCACGGACATGACATAACATTTCAGTGGCTGCCGAGTCATTGTGGAATTGCCGGCAACGACCGCGCCGATGAAGCTGCACGATCGGCTCACGAAACAGACCAGCAGATGCCCATACCACTCTCTAGAACGGACGCGGCGCGACGACTGCAATCGCTCGCTCGTCGCGTCACTTTTCAGCAATGGAATACGCAGGGTTTCTCCAACTCGCGCTTATATTCTATCGACCCTAATTTACGACTTCGCTTGCCATCCGGACTCTCCCGTCGAGATGAAACTTTGTTGTGCCGCATGTGGTTGGGTGTGGCATTTACGAATGCATACTCTCATCGCATAGGAATGGCTAACAGTACGGCATGCAACTCATGCGGCTGTGAGGAGACCATCGAACACATTTTGTGCCACTGCCCTTCTTACCAGACACATCGACGTGTTCTAGGAACAAAACTCGATCGTCTCGATACAAGACCGCTGTCCAAAAAGAATATTCTGGGACCTTGGCCCACGGCTTCGGGCATGCACAAGGCCACGAAAGCCCTACTGAGCTACCTGAAGGCGACCGGACTTCGCGAGCATTTGTGAATCACCAGCGCGTGTTTACGTTGTGTGTGTTATCACTGACTGCTCATTTCCGTTCCTTTTTCTTTCTTTCTTCTCTATCTTAACTATTATTCCCCCTTTCCGCCACCCCACATGTAGGGTAGCCAACCGAGCTTAGCTTGGTTAACCTCCCTGCCTTTCTCCTTCGTTTCTCTCTCTCTGCCATTTCCGCGAAGCGAGTTCTTTCACGTTCTCCCGTTAAAAAATGCAGTAAATACAAATTACTCGCCGAGTGATATTCCCACAAGGCGTCGGATCTGCCCAATCTGCTCTTTTTTAGATGTGAAGTATCTTATGGCGAAGCTTAATCCGGTGGTGGTGGTGGTGGTGTGCCGCGTGACCACTCTTACTGCGCATGCGCAAACCCTTTAAAAAAAATAAAAATAAAAAACCTCCTCTCCCCTAGGCATCCCTACCCGCGGCAACCACACCCTCACTGCGCCTCCCCCTCCTCTCTCCCCTCCTGCGCTCCCACCTCTCTCCTCTAGGCATCCCTGCCCGCGGCGTCCACACTCCCACGGCGCATGCGCGTCCTCCCTCTCTCTCCTCTCCTACGCTCCCCCCCTCTCTCGCCTCGCGACGCCGACGCAGGCAGCGTCTGCTAGCGAGTTTCTTGGTTGAAGAAACCGACTGCTCGCGCTGCACAACCGTTCACTGGCCACCCCGTATATATGGCAATGGATCTTGACCTGCAATGTGGTGCCGGTGGGAGATTTCTCCTGTGCGTTGTTGAACAATAAAAATTCGCAGCGTACGCGTTAACTAAAAAGCGGACTGCGGGTCTCTGTGTCCAGTCGGGGTCTCCTGTCTCTCATTGCCCATTAGTAGCGATTGGCATGTTGCAGTAGGAAACACCGCCCCATCACTGCGTGCTTTGCGCCTTGCCAGTTTTCTCTCCTGCGCAACGCTGCGATGAGCGCCGGCGTCAACGCCGCCGCCAGTGTAAGTGTTAGCGCCCGCTGCTTCACATCTACACATGGTTCCCTTTAGCGGGAGATGGTGTAATTTTTTCTTACTTCGTTTTCTTCTGACACCGGCGGCGGTAGCAGTGGCGGCAGCGGCGGACAACAACAGCGCCAAAAATGGCTGTTGTGATTTCGCACTAGCTTTTGCTGTAAAACAGAAAGAAAGAAAGAGAGAACGAGAAGGAATCAAAGGAACACAGAGAAGGAGACTGAGAGAACAAGGAATCGAGAAATAAAGAGAGAGAGAGAGAGAGAGAACGCGAATAAAGAGGAAGCTAGATAAAAGGACCGCGAAAGAGGAAGAAATAGATCGAGAGAGAGAAAGGAAGAGATAAAAATAAACAGAGACGAAGACAACCGAAAAAACTAGTGAGAATTCAGAAAAGGGATTGAAGCAAGAAATAGAAAAAATCAAGACAATGAATATTGGCCGCCGGGAGATTGAAAGAAGGAGGATGCGAGGATTAGACAGAATATATATATATATATATATATATATATATAGAGAGAGAGAGAGAGATAGAAATACTAATAAATAGCCACAAAGTAGGTATGCACAAAATTAGGAGAAGAGAGGAAATAAAGATATACATGAAAAAAAGAACGACGTCTTCACAAAAAATAAAACGAGAAACAAAGAAGGCCACCCAGGTCCGCACTTGCTTGAGGCTTGGCACCACCAGTGCGAACCTAGCTTAATTTTTTTATTGCGATAACAATTATATGGACAGTCTCGATGGGTTTTTGCCATTGCCGTCGCCGTCGCCGTCATTTCGCATATAAAGTCCAAATTGATAAATCCCCAGCGCATCGTACATTCTACCAGCGGGTAACAACGCGGGAGCGGGGGCGGCAAACGCGGCTGAAGCGGATATCAAACGAGCCCGCCCATCTCTGTCACTCCGAAGCTTATGCAATAAGATCCCGCCGCCTGTTCGACAAGCCGGGGAATGCTCAAGAAGAGAGGAAATGCCCCACGCGTCTTTAACAAGCGCGGAAAGACGCGAGAGGAGGGGGGGGGGTTGAGGTCCCTCATGCAGCCACTGCGACCTTTGGTTTTACGAGCGCGGTCGTCGCTGGCGCACGCGTTATACGCAATCTCAGCAGCCGACAGCGGGCGGCTGGCTCCTACGTGCTCCGCTCTCAACGCAAGGAGATTGTGCGAACAGTGTCTCTGGAGCGGCCATATGCTCCTAAACCAGCATTTTGTAGAGTTGCGTGAGATCGGTTCCAAAAGAGTTAGCTGCCAGCCTCACTTCGAATAACATTAGAATTTGTTGCTATCGCGTTCATTGCTTCACACTTGCGGTGAAACTGTGACATTTTTTTATGTTATCAACTTATCGTTAACTGTAAATGGCGCATTGATGTCCTCATTTATCAGAAACTTCTCAACGTCACTGACAATTCTAATCAAACTTCATATACAACATGGATGGGCGCGTGCATTATGGAATTTTTGTGTGCAGTGGCATTTACGGTGCCTGATGACGCGTGAACAGCCGACGCATTTGACTCTGACGACTATTTTCTACGATTCACGACTGTCCTCGGCGCCAATGTTCTCGCTGGGTGTTACTTCCTTTTGTTGGGCACAGGTTCTATAAATCAAGTACTTGATCTACTCAAGTTCCGGCTTGTGTGGTATTCATCATCACGACAACTTGACAATATTCTGAGTCTCTGCGAACGATCGATAGCCGCACTCCTACCGAGAGCATAAAATTCACAAAAGGCTCGATGACCCTACGAGCCTGACCGATGTTCTCAGCTAGAACCAGCGGGGGGTAAAGAACCAATCGGGATAAAGTGACTTTTCTCTATGAGGTACCTGCATCTCATTGAACATACACAAGTTATCACCCCAAACAGTCAAGATAAGCACCTGTCATTACTGGGCGCAAAACACGGCTTCACAGTGACTGGCACTACGAGAACTATACGCTACAGCGCGCGCGAAACGTAGCCACTCCATTAAAGCTTCTTCCGTGAACACTGACTGCCGCAAAATGCCGAGCAAGCGCCCCACTTTCTTTTTCAGGAGATCTGAACTGAGCGCCAAATAAGCCACGAATGACTAGTCCGGTGCCCAGCAAGCGCCCCGCACTCAAATCTGGTCGGATTATCTTTCACCGTAGGGGGGGGGGTACTACGTGAAATTGGGGAAAGACTTAAAGTTATCAGGAATGGAAATCCACGAAGGGCAGTGTTGGGCAAAGTAACCCGCATATTTTCGTTGCCACTGTCTTCAGTTCGGGCCATATAGACGTAATTTAGGCACAGATGGGAGTTAACCTTATATTTAGAGACTTGATTCGTCGCGACATGGCGTGGTTATCTCGAGAAATTGCGCACGCCAGTCGTTGCGCTAAAAAATTCGATGTTGTCTTTGAATCCGTGAGTACTGTGCATAAGTGAAACCCGTAAGTGAATCGCGGACTGAATCCTTGATTGCCACTGTTACTTACTTCCCACTTCTGTTCTCCATTAAGAAAACTGCGCAAATATACTTCCATGTACTCTTCTAGATGCGAAGCATCTTATGCTCGGGCTATGCCCGTCCCGCGTCCCTCCCGCGTCACGTGTCCCGCGTCCGGCCACTTTCATGAAGTAGAGAAGCACCCATTATGCGAACCAGAACACTGTAGTAATATGAAGGCCGTCAACCACTACCACAGTCATCAGAGTCATGGCAGAGAGCACAGAGAGGCTGCTTAGCAATGGCTAGGCAGGTGGTGTCTGTCGCCCAGGTTGACCCAATTCCTTGATCTTGCTTCCATGTGTTTGGAGAGGGCTTGGCCCGTCCCTCCTTCCCCGCGTCCCGCGTCATACACCACCACAGCGCATGCGCGTCTCCTCCCCTCTCTCTCCTACGCTCACACCCTTTCTCTCCTCTAGGAATCGTCTACTCTACGGAGCGGCCCCCGCGTCCCACACAGCGCATTCGCGTCCCCTCGCCCTATCCTCTCCTACGCTCACCCCCTTTCTCTACTCTAGGAATCTACTCTACGGAGCGGCGCCCGCGTCCCACATCCCCCACAGTGCATGCGCGTCCTCTCCCCCTCTCTACTCTAGGAATCCTCTACTCTACGGAGCGGCCCCGGCGTCCCACATCCCCACAGCGCATGCGCGTCCTCTCTCCCTCTCTCTTCTAGGAATCCTCTACTCTACGGAACGGCTCCCGCGTCCCACACCCCCACAGCTCATGCACGTCCCCTCCCCCCTCTCTCTCCTCTCCTACGGTCCCCCCCCGTCCTCTCCTCTAGGAATTCTCTACGGAGCGGCGCGCACGACGGGTGGTGTGACAGCTGCATACTCCGCTGCGGGCGCCACGGTAGTTCCGCGGTATGAAAATGACGGAGCGCGCGCGCCTCATTCTCTCTCCTGTGCAGCGTCGCGATGAGCGCCCGGACGGCTGCCGTGAAACGAGAGCGGCGACGTTCCTCCCGCTCAAGCTAATTATCTCCCCGCTGCTTCGCATCCACACATGGTTCCCTTTAGCGGGAGATGGGGAATTTTTTCGCTGTACCTGACTGCCGGGAACCAAGCTTAAAATGAGCAAAAAGCGCATTTTCATTTTCATAATGCGGCTAGGAGGTAAGACGTGCGAATATGGCCGTGGTGAAATTTGCTTAAATTACAATATCTCCCTCGTTTTGTGTAGTCATTGTGCAATCACATTTGTCTCTCTCTCTGACGTACACTGGACACATGTGTTTAGTCACAGATAATATTGCGGAATACATAAAATGGGAATGTTGCCTTTATTTGTGGGTTGTGTAGTTGCAATGCTTCCTGATAATCATGACACTCCGTAACAATTTACAAACTCGAAAAACAAAGCTTTTTTCACAGCTTCAGAAGAACGGCTGACGTTCATGTAGGGAAGAAGCAAGTTGACTTCACTTTGCAGTTTTGGTCGAACATATAGCTTATTCCCTTGTCCACCCACGAGGAAGATTAATTTCTGTAGAACAAAAAAGTGTGATGAGACCCCAGGAGAAATCCGCATTATACAAATGCATTGAGCAATACAAGAAAAAGCAGTAAAAAATAATTTAAGCAAGAACTTCTAGAGACGGCATGCAAACATGTATAAGTGCTTTTGGTGAAGTATTAACCTGAAAACAGCTTCGCTGTGGAAACAAACAGTAGCTCTTAAGGCGCGAGTTATGCAACCCCATAGGGATTATACAGCCTCGCGCTCTTTATTAAAAAAGGCGTGCTTGTTAATGAGGTTAGTGACGTCAAACGCCACAAATAAATTGAGCTGCTATTGCAAGAGTCATTGTTTTACTAATGTGCATAATTAAAAAAGATCCATCCTTCACTTTCGTATCATAATCAATGGTCAATTACTCAAACAGTTTTTGCAGGAATTTGTACGATTATATCTTTCACCATTTGGATAGCATCGTCAATCTAAGTAGTGTTCACACTTCTTGAACTTGTAAGGTAATGGTAAAAATATGATAATGTGCACCACTGAAGCTTAGTGCCATGATATTTTGCTGGTGTAAAATCATGCATAATTTTGTGCAAATATTTTTTTCGAATAAACCGTTTCTCATAATCTGATGACTTATATTGCTTCTCTGGTTTAAGTCAAGAGCGCAAATCTCAGCGAGATGTTAACAATATACAGGTAGCTATGCATGCGCGGCGGCATTTCTAGGTTGATGCTTTGAAGAGAAGTTGTGGCTAGAAAATGATTATGGCCGCAGTTTCCTGGGTAATCGTGTAATGAAGCTCATTACTCTGAGATTCGTCTTACCTGCACACTGGCGCCTGGTGACATAGTAGGCGTAGTGCTTATGCGGCGATGACCCACATCCAGTGTATATCAATACTTGTTGCGCGTTACCCCAATAGTCTAAATAGTATTTCAGCCACTTCTGTTGGCACTTGTGTAAGTGGGTAAGCCAAAATGCACAATCCTGGAAGCTCTCTGGAGGTTGAGGACGTAGAACTGTTGGTAGGAGATAAAGTTTGAAACGTGTCTTAGTTAAAGCACTTCATACGGAGAAGTTCTACATAATATTCTGGCTAGCTTCACTGTGCAACCAGCAAGAGTTCACGCAGGACCACATTTATGTTTTGTCCTCAAATCACCGGGACTAGCGTAATAAAACAAGTGACAACGAGAACCGTGTAGGTGCCTTTATCGCCACTTTGATGCTGTTATACTAGTGAAAATGCGCCTAATGTACCGCAAGAATTTATCACTTCCGAACCGCGGAAAATGATATATGTTCACTCCATAGCCTTAAAGTGTGCCCATAAACAAATATCGCATAAGAATTTATATGTTGGAGCCACTTTTTTTTTGTTTTTGGTAACTATTCACCAATATAGATTAATTTATCGAGAGCAAATGGCTATACAACGTATTTACTGTGAGACATATAGTAGCTGGCATATCCCAAAGATAGATTTTATATGTTTGGTTTATTTATCATGACCTATTGTTCACAGCCACCGCATATTCGTATTCGTGTCAACCGAGCGTTGCTCACACAATGTGCGAGCAACGAAGATCATTAAGAATGAAATTGATGCTTTTGGATGGTCGCTTTTTCCACTGTGCATGGCTCCAAGAAGACTGTTGCAGTCATCATAATGCGTGAATGCGGATAGATGTTTTTCTTTATGACATTGTTCAAGCCTTAATAATCTCAACAGAAACGGCAGCGACTGGAAATGAAAGTTCGCAGGTGGGAGCAGACGGCATGCAGCCCAAGGCTAGCATGCTTTCGTGGTCCATGCCTTCTACTGCAGTTCACGCTCCTCGGATACTGCAGATGATGTTCCCGGACAACGGCTTCACAATCAATAATAGCTGGCTGAGTGTCGAAGGAAGGACCTCTAAAAATAATGTCTCACAGGACGCCATGATTTCACAAGGCACCACTCGGACAGGAAAGGACTCGGACAGGTCTACGCAGCCACTCTTCAATTAATTGATTTTCCTATACATCGTGATATTATCCTCTACTGTTGAAGCGTTTTAGAAAAGAAGATTGCAAGCATCGTCTGCAATGGTACGTAGGACAAGCAATACTTTTTAAGCCCCGATCATGTTAGCGTCGACACGATTGCAAAATGCGAGGAGGTCAAGAATGTATTGTATGATTCGGAGGGAGTTTCATCTCGACTGGAGAGATGTTTCGAAGTGGTGCACTGGCAGCCAACTCACTTGCTAGTACGCGTGGAAGCTTCTACTTGTATGTATGCCGTTTTGTCAGGACTGTTTCGTATGTCTGAAACTAGAGGCGTTTTTACGCGCTGATATATGAAATGCCCCGTTCGTGAACATCACTTCTCGGATGTACCGATTCGGAGCTGCAGCGTGCTCGTATGTCTCAATCCTCCCATCGACGTCAATGTTATCTGTAAGAAAGTTGGCATGGTTACGCTGCTGAGATAACTGGCAGTGCCGGAGCCATGGTTAAAGCAGTTGATGGAACATCACCTTTCTCTAGGGGCATAACCAGAAATTTTTTTTCGGGCGGAGTTCAGCCATACTTTATGTATGTTCGTGCGTGCGTTTGTATGTGTGCGTGTATATATACGTAAGCAAAATTGAAAAATTTCGGTGGGGGGCTTGAACCCCCCCTGCCCGGCTACGCCACTGCCTTTCTCCATATGGTGAAGGTAGCGATGAATCGTTGGATTCGAAGCTCCCTCTTCGAATTACCAAAATTAACCAAAGAAATGTGGATCGTAACATAGAGGCTTTCTAGATAACCTTACCTAGTTGTTGCCATTTATGCACTACCAGCGAGCTCTTTCGATACTGTCTTGATCGGGTCCTTGAAACTTGTTGATTGAATAGTGTAACTACGCGCGATTTATTACGCGGGAAAACGGTGGTACCATGAATTGTGACGTCTTGAAACGTTCCCAAACACATAACTGCCCTCAAGTTGAAAATTAGAAGTTAATACGGGCTCAGTAATAATTCTTTTCGACGTAACTTTCTCAATGGCAAAGTAGTTTCGTAGCGACGTAGATTTTATTTATGAAGGCGACAGCTGCCTAACGGGCATAACACATCTATTCAAAATCTGTGTTTTTTAATACATAACCCGTATACTGGATACCATCATTCAATAGCTAGCGAGAATATGCCTTGTGACACTGCATACAATGGACACACAATCCGCTGCATTGAGTAACTCATTGTAATACATAACGTCGTGTATTAAAACAGAAACACACTTCTGACTTTCATTCAGGGCAGAACGACATTGTTACATGTCGGAAAAGAAGTCAAAACTCTAATATTCTGCTCTGAAACATCGAACGGGACCACTACAACAAGAATGCGATCCAGGAAACAACATGACCTAATCGCTTGGTCGGTAAGCCGCCATACTACCCATAACCCCTTCAGTCACGCATTAAGATGCGCATCTGCAAATGCGTCAAATTCGCATGGCATAATTCCAAGGCACTCTGTATTACATTCCAAGAAAGAAAATGAAGGAATGTGTTGTTTTCCGTGAGTTATAGTAATTAACGTAAATTGGCGTGTAACCAATTATCTAGTTATTCTGCAATCAGTCAGCTTCAATACTTGCATAAAAAGAATTACCTATTAAGCCCGAAATGCATGCACAGTTTGGTTTTTGGTTGTATTTGTTTGGAGCGGAGAAAAAAAATACACTTGACGTTGCTCCTGGAACGCGGCACGTCGAACGATCGTCGAACATGGTAGTGTCTCTAGCAAAGTGATTTCCTGGAGCAATACGCAGCACTATGAAGTTAATTGATCACTAGTTCTCCACTCAGGAATCCTGTAGGAATGTGCACAATGAGTTTCAGTCCATTTGAAGAAACAGGTGCCGTGTCACGTGCCTCCCAATTTCGCGTACACAATTGTGTACGCCGTGACTGAGGGGGCTATCAATATGAGGAAGCACTCTTATTAACGAAATGAAAAAACTGTTTTACTGCGAGGCTGTAAAATAATTCGGCAACTCTCGTGGTGCCATCATCCTCGCGGAAATATGTGGGGCGTCGCGGAAGGCAGTGCATATACGCGGGAAAAGCAGTGTGCTGATTCTCGAAGAGGTATTCCATGGGGCGACCGGGCGGCCCCATAGCATGACATCGTCAATTGATATCGTTGTATGCCAACCGCATTATCACGGAACATGACGCCTGATTTGACGGTGTCATACGACCTTTGACATGAAGTCCTCGCTTTACGTCATCAAGTCAAGCGTGATGCCACTACTTCCCAACACTGGCTTTTCAACTGTAATATCTTAACGCCGGATTTCTCGCTTCATGATCAACACAATACTTTCACATTTATAAATCGTTGTTCCCTCAGGAGTTGTAGTGATATTTGCCATAGTCTCCCTTCACATAGATTTCAGCATGACCGGGACGGCGAGTGAATACATTTTTGTTTCTTTTTTTATGCGAGTTCACTTATCAGCTCCGCGTGTAGCACTAACGCACGCTACTCGAAATTATTCAAGGTTGTCTTTCACATTGACATGTAGACTGATTGCTGATGGATATCTCAGGTAACAATGATTTGAAAACTTAATTACCTGAAGAGCACATTTCTTTGCATGTAGCCTGGTCTCGAAAGGCATTTGTATGGTTAGAACACACAAAGTTCAGCTGGCATTGTCCTGAGCGACTGCTAAAGCTCCACATGCGTCGTATAATAGTACATCCTTCCACTGTTGGCGTCTTTAGACAAGCATCGGCTGTTGAGTTGGAGCCTGCAGTGATACGCATAAACGAATATATTACAAACATGTCATAATAGGGCTGCGGTGATGATAAGCACTGCTCGCGTGAAAATATAAACATGTCTAGTTGACAAGAGACTTTGACACCACAATTTGTCTTCCGTTTTGCCCTCTACTGTCTAAGTAAGTGGCTCTAATCATATTCAAACCCTACTCTCGACGTCATACCTCAATAACCGAGCTTTTCTACTTGCTGCATTTATTCAACCCAGACACCTATCGTTAATTTGTAGCTAACATCCTTGCTAGCTTGGCTCAAAAGCGGCCGGTGGAGTCAACGAGTCGGTGAGTGATTGAATTAACTAATATATTCATCGATCAAGCCATCTTTTTTACAGCGAAAGGTGTTTTGAGATCTCAACAGGCGATTTTTGGTGGCGTACTTGTCCACCGCTGCTGTCATTGCCACCGCTGGTGTCTATAACCGCAGGCGTGAGAAGGACAAAAAAAAATAGTGGTGTCAAGCCAATGCTGCCAAAGCTAGTGGTGCCAAATCTAAAGGAACAGCCGAGCTGTGTGGCTTTCCTTGTTTCTCTTTATTTCTCTCTTTCTTCATTCCTCTCTTTCTTGCCCTCTCTCGGTGCTTTTTTTTTTATTTCTTTCCTGTCTCTGTTTTTTCCTATTACTTTATTTCTCTCTCTATTCTGTCTCTCTCGATGGTTATATCCTTCTTTCTCTTTGTTTCCCCTTCTCTCTCTCTCTATTTCTCGCTTCCTATCTCTTCCTATTTCTTTCTCACTGTTCCTTTCTTTATCTTTCTTTGTTTCTGTCCTTCTCTCTCCTTCTCTTCCTCTGTTTTTCATCTTCTTTGTGTCTGTGTTCCTATCTCTCTTTTTCATTCTCTTTCTTTCCGTTCTTTCTATTTATCTCTTTCTTTCTATTTCTCGCTTTCATTCTGTCCCTCTCTCTTTCATTCCTCTTCCCTCTCTGCACTACCTCTCACTCCTATGCGAGTTATTCTATCCTACGCCGCAAAAATCGGCGCAGCTGGAGAGCGTGAACCGGGCCCACGTGTTCGAGGAGCGAAGACCAATATGACGAAAAGAGCACGCGCCGGCCTAGTTATTGCGTTGCACGCGCAAGGGCCAGCTTTGCCAGGTGCTAGACGACGCGAGATGCTACGCCGTTCATGATGATGGCAATTTTTGTTAACACTTCGTAGCGAACTTCGAGCTTGAACGGCTCTGCTCCTAAAACTCCGGGATCGAGCGGGACTCGAACCCAGGCCCTCTGAGTGGCAGAGGAGCATTCTACCACAGAGCACTCGAGTGAGAATTTCAGTGATGTTCTTATTTGTCTGAGTTTGTTTGTTAACTTAAAGTGTAAACTGCAGCATTTCTTTGCTGTGCTTTGCTATGAAACTGTCAGTATTACATCGTTAAAAAATGCTACTCTGTTTGCTCCGTACAACTGAACATTGGCTCCGAAATGTATATGTGTTGTCTCGCTTGGTTTTCTTATGTTGATAGAATTGACTCAAAGTGAAACGTGAATCATTTTATTTACCACTTAAGGAGGTAGAGGCCTTGGGAAGAAACAGCTTTTGTGAGCTTGACTAAGCTATGCCGCTCATTACCGTTCAGCATGCAGTGACGGCATACAAAAACTGGCGTACCTAAGCATACGCATAAGCACAAAGAGAGCATACATTATTCTTGCACATGATCACCAAAAAACGCAACAAATGCGATTCAGCGAAGAAAAAAAATGACGAGAAAAAAAAAAACACTACATCAGAGATAAAGTTCAAGCTGACATTTTAGATATCAGCTCACGAAGAAAGCATGAAGCGCAGGCCTGCAACAGGAAATACCGAAACCATTTCGCGATAACAGATTTAACACGGAGGGTAAAGTTATTTTAGCATCTGGGCCACGTAATTAGTGCGTGGTGTTTTTTGTTTCGAACTTTTTTCATGAGCCATAAGAGTTACAAAGAAAAGTATTCGGCTAGCTCTGCTAAATCTGCAAGCATTGAAATATTAATCTTTATTTGGTATTTATATCTAAGAACAAGTCGTAAGTGATAAGTACTAAAGACCGTTTGGCAGCTGGTAAGACCTGTGGAGAAGGTTGGTCTCTGAATAAGTTGTAAACAATGCGTAAAGCGTTCTTTTGAAGGACGGAGAGCTTTTTTAAGGCTGTGTGCGTACCAGTGCCCCATACAAGTTGACAGTAATTCAGTTGTGACGTAAACAAAAAATTTAAAAAGGAACATTTTGACATTAGTTGGAAGAACGTAGTTATTGCTGTATAAGAGACCAACAAAACGCGAGTAAGCTAAACACACGTGGTTGACACACACATCCCACAGCAACTCCTTCGTGAACCAAACACCAAAGAGTTACCTTAGAGATCAAAGTTTAGTGGAAGAAAGCTTCCTATTTAATGTTATTTTATGAGAAACTGCATTTTTTGCGTATCGTTGTATATGCGCATTATTATGCACCACAAACCGGCTGCTACTTTTCTGAGTAACATAAATGCGGTCTGTGTTTTCAAGATTGGATATTTCTTCCTGATTTCGGAGTCTTTCGTTAACGCTGCGCTCGTATCCCGACATGACAGTTACCAAGCTAAAACACTGGTAACACAGTCTCGTAAAGATTAATGCTATTTGTTAAGGCAGCCGGGTTCGGTGCTTATTATCGTTGTGTTAAGTTCTTGTAATTCATGTTAGGCGTCCAGGTGTGTTAAAAGCT